>BMAO01034460.1:0-29419 GCA_019973975.1 Trichonephila clavata | reverse complement strand
GTAGTTAATAATTTAATTATATATATAAACTAGCTGTTACCCGTGACTTCGTTCACGTAGAAATTTACAAAAAAGTGTTTTGTTCAATTCACAGATCTTACGAAAACTTAATAATTCTGTATTCCACGTTAAGAAATACATACACGCTATATATATATAGAGAGAGAGGAGTTTAATGTCATTTTTTTTACTTTGTGAATCAATGTTTTGTTTTCATATTTTTTGTGTTCTTTCTGCTTTTTGGTGTTTATTGTTTTATTTTTTTATTTTCTTTGTTTTTTGTTAATTTTTGTGTGGTTTTTTTTCGTATAAATTTATTGAACATCCTCTCTATATACAGTATTAAATTTATTGAAAAATCTCTTTATATACAATATTTGGTGTACGATTTTCTTGAGCTAAAACAAAAACGCCAGTGGCATTCCTCGCACGTGAACATGCCACGTATAGTGAAAAGCAACTCTTAGTTAAATCTATGTCAACTTTGCTTAACGTTTGCCCTTGTGACTTGTTAATTGTCATAGCAAAGCTGACACTTACAGGGAATTGTAGTCTTTTGAATTCAAACGGGAAATTCGATGGTATTATGGGAATTCGTGGTATAAGTACTATGTTACCTTTTCCGCATCCGGATATTATACGACCTTCTATAACGTTTCTTTTGCAATGACACTACTCGCAACCTAGTACCATTGCAAAGTTTTGGTGGATTTAAATTACGGAGTAGTATGATGGGAACGCCAATCTTAAGTTCTAGCTTGTGAGGAGGTAGACCAGGCACAATTATACTGTTTAAAAATTCTGTTGGATAAACTAACCGTTTCATCCAGATTGCAAACTGTATTGATGGAAAGGTATGTTTGTGATTCACCAGGAAGCTTATTTAACATGCGCTGATTAAGCGCAGTAACCTGGTCGTTTATAGGTGCTAAAATGGATCTTTCACACAACCACGAATCTTCTTTTATATTGAGATTGTGAACATCATCATAAATGCTATGTTTTTTTATCAAAATATGAAATATTTTCATGAATAAAAACCTAACAATGTTTAACATCGATTTCTAATTATTATACTTAAAGTTCAGCTGTTAAAGTTTAAAACAGCTTAAATATAACGAATTAAAAAAACTCACAATTAAGAAATTAAGAACAATTTGAATTATTTTAGAAACAACTACCTACGCAGTTAACTAAATAAAATAACATAAGATGTAATTATCAAAATCTGAAATATTTTCATGAATAAAAACCTAACAATGTTTAACATTGATTTCTAATTATTATACTTGAAGTTCAGCTGTTAAAGTTTAAAACAGCTTAAATATAACGAATGAAAAAAACTCACAATTAAGAAATTAAGAACAATTTGAATTAAGAAAAACAGAGAGGTAGAAAAATGAAAGATACCTTGAAAATTATTATTCTTCGATTACAATATAAATATTAAGCAAATAATAACTATTGTTTAAATGTGACTAAAAATGTAAATAAAAAAAGAGAAAGGATTAAAACTTATCAATTTTTTGTTTCTTGCATTGCTTTTTGCTTATGAAGCCTTTATTTATTATTTTTAAAAGTGCATTCGATACAGCCGATGCTCTACTAAACTGAACAGTGAGATAACTATCATAAAAAAAAATTATGGCACGTGTCAGCGAATTATGATGTGCGCGTAACACTGTTATGTCTCATGAAGAGCATCGGTCGCCAGTAACCAAAACAACGACTTATTTAGCTCAGCTTGGCGTTCAATTTGGCGTTCATCTTGGCATTCAGTTTCACGTTCACCCGTATAATTTCCGTTCCCGTAAGAATACGGGAATAAAATATAGCCTATGTTACTCCCCGTTAATGTAGCTTTCCATTAATGAAAGAATTTTTAAAATCGCACCAGCCGTTTCCGAGATTAGCCGGAACAAACAGACAGACAGACAGACAGACAGATAGACAGACAGACAGACAGACAAAAATTTTAAAAATTGGTTTTTTGTTATGAGTACCGTATATACTTTTAGTGCATTAAGTAAAAAACTGCTAATTTGAAATTACAAACAGACACTTCACTTTTATTTATATATATAAATGATTGAGAGATAATTTTTTCATGTAAGGATTTTTCTACATTTTAAAAATATTTAATACTTAAAATTTTATTTTTACCAAGATTTATGAAAAATTATTTTTGATAATTTGTATGAAATAACGGGTGTTATGACTTCGTTTAATTGCTGACATGGCTGGAAAACATCTGTCTAGTCTCGTAGGCGTCTTCTAATTTACGCAAGGAATATAACTGAAATTACAAATTGTAGTAATTTAAAATAAACCCTTTAATAATTTGAGCACACACATTGTGTGACTATTTTACCACATAATTGTAAATTATAGTTATAAACAGCTTATAAATTGTATTTCTGACTTTAAATATTAGTTACTTATCCACGTTTAGAAATACAGAGTAACGCCGTAAAATGTTTTATGAAAGGATTCATGACTTAACAAAAAACTTACTTCTTGGAAAATAACTACTCTTATAACGTAAATATCCATGTTTCCATTTTGTATGTTTCAAACTGTTGTACTCTTTCATAATATTTACTTATTATTTTTTAAAATTATTCAACATGAATGACATGAAATTTGTAAGCGTCTATTTGATTGAAATTAGAGTAATCAGTTTACTATCCAATATTTTATTGCATATATTTTTTTTAATATTAGTTAATATTAAAGTAACGAGTATTCTCTTCTGCTTTTTGGTAAGTTGTCTTTGTAAATTTTTCGGACATATTCTTATCACAATTTTAAGTCTAAAAATATTATTATAAATCTTTAAGTAGTTGTGCTAGCTGCATATTAAGTGTGATAAATCATATCGGCATTCGAATTTTAACCCCTTCTCGATTTTTCCCGAGTTGAGCTCGGGCAGGTGAAACGTACCATTCTAACTCACCCAGAGTGTAGCTCGGGAAATGTGAAAATTTACTCGTACAATGTGCAATCGTTCTTTCTCAAATTATGAAAAACACTTTGTTGAATACATTCCTGAAACAGAAAAGAAAACTAATCCAAAATGACAGTGCTGGATTAATTTTATTTAGTTAGTTTATCAGTTATTATTTGTTGTTCAAATAGAGATAATAAGGGGAAGCATGTAAGGAGAAAAAAAAGATTCTGCTGTCCAGATTGTGATGTTGGGCAATGTGCAGTACAGTGTTTTGATATTTATCATACACGATCGAATTTTGATAAATTATTTCATAATCATATTTGTAAATGTAAAAGATGTAAACACAATGAGTAATTCAAGTTAAAAGCAAGGTATTGTAAGCTTTATATTAATAGTTTGTCTAAATTGACTTCAAAGTCCAATGATTTATTCCATACAGAAAGCCTACTTCACACAGGTAAATTACTCACTTATTTAAACAGATTTTCTTGCATTGTTTTTAGGGAGTTTTGTATGCGAATGATGATAGTATTTTTGAAAATATGCACAAACAATGACAATTTTTATCCATAATCCAGACAAAAAATTAACCTGGAAGGGGTAAAAAAGAGATTTAAATATAGCTTATATGTAAATGATTCTAAAATTAAAAATATGGTATATGTTACACGATTCTATACAGTGAGAAAAAGAAAGACATCTTAAGTAAGTTACATGTTAAATTAGTCTAATACAGATTTATTAAAATTTTTCAAACAATTGCTCAGTCTGCTATGATTGTATTTTCTTCAAAACAAATTTTGTATCATAAGTTTCTATGGCATTTTCCACATTTCAACAAATGTACTGAAATTAAAAGAAAAAAATCGTAGAATTTTAAACAAATTTGTCACATTAATTGTAACAGTCTAAGCCCTTATTTCTGAATTAACTGTAATTTTTGTGGCTTGCTGATTTTGAATACTTTATATAATATGATATATCGCAGGGGTCATCAGCTGACGGTACATGTGCCAAATTTGGCACGTGGTACAATTCTTAGTGGCACTCTACACAAGTCTACAAATTAATTTTTAGTAAAATTAACATTTTTAAAGTGGACTTATTGAACTCATCTTCAGAATTATATAAAGGAAAATTTAAGGAATTATATTAAAAGATAACTGTAACGATAAACTGACAGCTAACATGTTTCCAATAATTTGATATGATTTACACAAATATTTAATTGTTTGAAGAAAACAGCATGAGCTCTGTTTTCCACTTTAGGTTCTATATACCTATATAAACACACCTATTCACATATGGAAAGTATTTTGAGCCTGCGATGAAGTAGTTTAACAACTTCACTCAACTGAACAATCAGAATGGTGTGAAAAATATGAAGTCACAAATTATATTTCTGATATGGTGATAGAAAATAGAGAGGTGCTGGGACAAAAGGTTCACATTAAAATATTGAAGTTTGTGACGAGTTCTATCCATGATCCTTCAAACAAATCTTCTGGGGAAATTTATTCTTTAACTGTGGTTTGAATTTAAAACTGCTTTCCGAGAGATGGTTTGATTTTATGCTAAAGTAGATGCTATTTAAACACTGACAAGGGGTATGTTAAGGTTAATCATGAATCACGGATAGTGAGTCGTTTGTCCTTAAGTTATCATTCAAGCTAGAATTACCGTTAGGAGAAGTGGGTGGGAGGGGCCGCGGTAGCCTAGTGGTCAAGGTATAGGATCAAAGTCAACGTGTCATGAGTTCGAGCCCAGTACCACTTTAGATCCACCGTGTAGGGAGTGATGCAAGTTAAATCTGTCGAGAGTTCAAACGTCCTCCCGTTGGTGTGGTCTGGTAGTAATGAGAGGGGAGGCCAGCTCAGGAGTGCCAGCCACTCTAGTAGGAGGAATTTCATCTTCGACAGATTAACGTGCATAAGTATCTCTGCATATCATGTCTTCAGTGGCACTAGGTATTTAACCTACTATTCCACAACATCGACCAAGAGTTCGTGTCCATAGCCACTGGTTAACAGCGTTCACCTAACAGGTCCAGAGGCTTTGGTTTATATATTTGCTTGAAAGCTCACATTTTTAATATGGCTAATAAACTTTGAATTTTTCACTTCCTCATTCAAATTTCCCTTTTTCTGTGTTACATTCGAATACAACTACATATTTAGATACACCAATCGCATATTCATCATTACTCAAAGTATGTATTTGAAGAAATATCACAATCGTGGACTCAATTTGCAAAAATCCGCTTCATGAAGTCATTACTTCATGCACGTTGAAATTAATCTTACTGCTTCCTTTTGGCTTTCCATGGCACTAGGACAGGGGTGACCAATCCAAATGACCTTGTGGGCCACTTTGAAAAAAACATTATAATTCTGCAGGGCCGCATGTAGAAAGAAATATCTTTATATTAGATTCGTACCCATTACAAAAATTTATAGGAATGAATAATTATTATTGTTTTCATTATTTTTCATTTAGACAAACAAATATTATTTAATAATAAAAATGCAATGATCAAATATGCTTAGCTCTAGCAATAAGCAGTGAAAGTAAAATACAAAAATCATGCTTGATGCTTCGGGGGGGGGGGTCGCTGCTATGTAATACTGCTCACTTCTAAGTATGTATAAAAACAGAAGCAACGTAATTAAAAATTGAAACTTTTTTAGGATATATTTGTCACAAAACACTACACTAAAAACAAAACTATTGCTCAAAATAATCGTCTTTTGCAAAGTCGTAATAAATCTCGTGGACCGCCGGTTGGCCACACCTGCATTACGACTTGAAAAAGAAAGTGAGGAAGCAAAAGAAGCAAAGAAACCTGGATGTGCAATGCTTAAAGCAAGTTATGTAGTTATTTCCTCCTTTTTACAATCCTCCTTTTTACAATATTTTACAATGTACAGATATAATCAAATATTTAAATAATACTTTATTTTATTTTCTTCCACTAAATTAAAAATATAAAACCAATTTATTAAAATCTGAACATCCCAATAAAATAACAAACACTGTCTTTTATAAAGAATTCGGTACAATTTGGATTTAACAAATGACATGTTTGTAACTCTCCGTGAATTTTTAGTTTATAAGGGATGTACTGTTTCCAATCAGGCAACAGACTTTGTCCCAAAGTGTGAGCCTAAGGTAATCTTTTACGAGTTTTATCTCCCTTTGAAAGTCCCACAGCTTTTCTGTAACAAATTGCATCGCGTCCAAACTTTCACTTTCTCGGGTGCAAGAAAAGAAAATGAAACAAAGAAGAGAAAGGGAATAAAAAAACAACACACCACCAATGTGATAAAAAATACCTCTCCAAAAGTCTTTTCTTTAACGTTGGACACTTTTCTACACATGTTTTTTTTATTCTTAACCATACAGAAATCTTTTGCTTTTCTTTTACATACCTTATAAAAGCATATTTTGCACAAGTACAAATGGCCTTAAGAGATAAAAAGAAAATGTAAACTGTTATGCATGCTATTGCAATTGGTAAAGAAAATTCCATGACTTGTCAAGTCAAGTCTAAAATATTTTTATTTGAGTACATCTGAAAATAAGCTGTTCACTCGAGAAATTAAAATGTAAGCAAAAATATAATAGTCTCTTCAATAGAATAAGCAAAGAGGTACATTATTTACATTTGCATTGAATCTAAATTATAACTTTGACTTAAATGTACTGCAAGGGTCTTGGGTACCGAAATAAAAATTCATATAAAGATAAGCTTTAATTTTCACTTATATCTTCTTCAAATCAAAATACAGTCGAACCCCGATTTACCGAGCCCCTATTCAACGAATTTCTCCTGTCTAGCGAATTATCTTTTCTCCCAATTAACCTGTTTAAGGAATAATAAACCCTGAGTTAAAGAATTGTTTCAACAGCCGAAATTTTTTTTATTAGTTTGGATAAGTAAAAATTAGATATATTTTTTTCAAATGACACATCATTATTTTCCGTAACAGGAAAATACTTTTCTTGTAAGCAGCAAAGTTTGACGGGAAAGAGCACAACCCACTATTAGACTTTACAGGTGCTATAAATAACTAACATAACTTATTACCTGAGTTTTGAATAGTACAAGGGAATTCGTTTTTCTTATCTCATCGCACGCCACATCATTATAAATAATATCAAAGTCCAATGATAGTTGCATTATGTTTTGATTATTCATCTGTAGGAAAATTCTTTTTACAATTAGTTTTATATTGCTCTAAATCTTTTCATAAGATTTATTCTGAATGCACAATCGATAAACAAAACTCTATCGACATTTTAAGAATTACATTTCTTATTTTGTCATGTTATAAAAACGGTACTTAAAATATAAAAATATTTTAGACAATTCACTTTCAGAATATTTCACAATACATTATTTTAGCAATTAAATTAACCTTTTGATACATTTAATTCACAAAAACTCGATATTTCAATAGTAAGCTTTGTAAATGAGCATAATTGATGAGAATATAAGTATGTCGTAGTTTGTGAAACATTTTCCAATATATCAATACAATTGGTTTCGATATCTGATGGTGCTGTGTTCGTTACGACTGCCCACACTTGTTCAATTATTTGTATGGAAAACACTACACCAAACAGTCACATCAAAAATTTATGTCTTTAAATCCAATGTGAAGCAAGGAGGTTAAAACAGAAGTTTGTTCAATATTTCGGTCGGAACAATGCTACAAATTAGTAATGTTGATAAGCATGAAAGAATTATGTCATTACAAAACGTTAAGAAAATAGAGGGCAACTATGAAAAACGATAGAATGTAAGACATAGAATATTTCTGATCAGCGTTCGCAGTTCCTGATGGATCATTACTCACGAGCAAGATCGTAACTGAGATAACGGTGATTACTTGACCACAAGCAGGCAATTCAGCGAACAGGGATTAAAGTCATGAGGTCATTGCACGAACTACCCTTAATCGATGTATACCAACAGTCACGTACAGTAGTACCAGATATTTTTGATCCATACAATAGAGTAAAATCGTTTTCAACGTTAATTCATGCTTCAAACTAAGCACTGAGGACCACTAAAGATGTTTGTGAAAATACTAATCAAGCTTGTCATACATCCCAAACGCGAATAGCTATAGTGTGAAGTTTCATTTTTCATGTGATAGCCAAATTCCTTGGAGTGCCCAGGGTAACTTCAAAGTATGGGGGAGTGTCTACGAGATTCAACGTCTTATAATGCAGTAATTCCTTTGTCGGAGACTTGGGATTCAATTTCATTAGATCGATGCCTGGTCAAACACGGTACGAATTTCCACTTCTTTTCTGAGTGCTTTGCCATCAATTCCCTGACCGGCTAGGTCTTCGAACCTCTTCCCAAATGAGCCTGTTTGGGCTTAAACGAGTAAATGTGTTCCACCTTTCATTGATCTAATATGTCATTTTAATATGTATAACAACTAGAGCATCACTATGAAGACATCGGTAACTGTGCAAGACAATAATCAGCCGGATAACATCTTACATGTGTTCAGCAGAGCTCCACTGCATTACTGAATTTTATATATTGACCTTGAATAAAACTGCTAAATCTTATGATGGTATTATTGTTTTTTTTTTAAATGAATGCATATGATATCTCAAAGGTTTCTTATTAGTCGTTTAAATTCTTCTTTTTGCATTGCTTTTTATGTTATAAATTTTACTTTGCGAAGCCAATTAATGCAAAGCTTCTCCTTAAATTCAGGGAATCATTTATCATTTTATCAGGTTAATAAATCTTCAAAAAATTATGTTGCATGAGTACTGCCTCAACTCTACATCTGTTCCTATTGAATTACTCTAAATAATTTGACCCACTCATGATCACACTTCAAAAACAAGAACACCTGTTTTGAATTATTAGTATGACTTATCGATCATGTATAGCTACTAGAGTCTGTGTGATGTCAGAATTCCAAATTATAAAGCAAAGATACACCATCTAATATATATTAATCTTATCTTATGCATTGGAACAAAATTATGAGTCCATCGTAAGTAGTCGCCATGCTGTTTCGTAGCTAGATGTTAATATAACTCAACTAATTATTATTATATTCTGTATCAAGCTTTTTGATGGTTTTAAAGCCTATTTGATCCTTATAATATAACCTCACCTCTAGGTAAGGAGATTAAGAGATAAATTGCTTCTAATCCTGGGATATTGCTGCATTTCATCATTGAGCAAAATGGCTGATATGTTGATGTTTATAGTAATGCGAAATGGTTTTTAGTATTTTCTAATTTGCTAGATACATATTGTTTCCATTAAAAATGAGTAGGGTAAAAATTCTCAGGATTAATTGGTACACAAAAATGTGATGTTCATAATGTACATTAACTAGCTTACATACTTTTCAGTAGCAAAAAATTGATAATCACGATGCATTTCTAAGAAACTTTAATTCTAGTAAGATAACTTTATTCTCCTTTTTAAATACAGGAATACTTCGTTTAACGCGTCTGTGTCCTGCGTGAATCTTTCTAATTGGCGCTTAATAATTTAAGTCATAAATTTCATTTGGCAACAATTGATTTACTATTCCGAGATTTGAAAATTCGGAAAATTGCACGGTTATTACGGTTCTTTAAAATGTCCCAAACAAATTCATACTGTCAGAATAAATAGTGGCCATTGGTGAAGGCAGGCGTGATTACTAGTACGCTTACACATACACTCCATGTTCATAAACTGTTTTAGTCTTTAGGATAGCCTTTATTTACTTACTCTGCAGGGCCAGGCTCACCCAGAGGGCTTAGAACTACAAACCCGTCTTCCAAAACACACAGGAAATAATTCAAAAATATTCACGAACAAGAAAATACAATGTATTATTATTATTATTTAAAAAAACACCTCTGCAAAAAGAGCCAAGGTGTGAAACAAAAATACATTAGTCTATTGCAGATAGATTTTTAGGTATGGAAACCGGAAAATAACTCATTATTAATCATATTTTTACTAAAGTAGATCACAACGAGGGATTAATTGCTTCCCGAGTAGGAGTTTTAGATAAAATTTGTTCTCTTTGAGGAAATGGAAATCATAGTGTTAGGTGTCCTTAAGAGAGCCATTGAATATTGGGGAAATATGAATATCAATTTTTCTAATAAACACAGTGGTGTAACGTACATCCCCGCAAAACCCGAATCGCGGGGTGCTTAGGATTCTTGAAGGTCAAAACCTGACTGACGTCAAATACGTACTCTTTGTAAGAGCTTGGGGTCCAAAAATGGACTTTGCAGAGATACCCTAATGTTCTTCGTTACGCCACTGAATAAACAGTTGTAACTTTTGCTAAGTATACAATCATTATAGATTTAAGTTCTAGAATCGGTTATAAAGATTTTGAAATAATTATTTAAGAAAGAGCGATGAGCTTATACAACAAACATATATCCCCCAAGAACAGCGTTTTTTTTTTTCAAAAAGGTCCACGAAATCATTCAAAAGATATTGTTGAGATCTTAATCTATTGAATAAGCTGAAAAAACTTTTGTAGAAAAGTTTTTTTAAGTTTAATGGAGTTAAAACACTTAGAGTTGTTTGTGGGGCTGAGTATTAAGATAGAGGTGAAGATGTCGGTGTAAATGCAAATTGTGATAGGAAACAGAGACACCGATAGAGAGAGAGGAAAATTCTTCTTGGAGAATAGTATCATAGCATCACTTGCACATGTTATATTTGTTACCCAATCCATGCCCCTAAACTCTCCCTCTTTTTTGAAAAAAAAAACTATAATACATAATATCACTCTTAAACCTATTTTCAATTAATGGAAAAATGGAAATTTGATTCTCATTGTATAATAAACCAGCCTCACAGAAATTGCTACTGTCCTCAGTAGCAGTGAATTATGCAGCAATCAACAGGCTTCACATTTCTGCGAAGGACTGTCAATCGATTTACAACAAAGGACCTGACCCTACCCCAACTGAACAAAGCTTTCCCCTCTTAAATAAGGATTTTTCTTATACCGAGCTACTTTCTGCGACCAATTCTTTGAAGAAAGGAACGTCTGCCGGACCTGATGGGGTTCTCCCAGAACTCATTATTAACCTTGCTTCAAAGGCTTTGAGAACTTTACTTAAGCTCATCAACTTAATATAGAAAACACGTCTACCTCACCAATGTAGAAAAGCCGAAGTAATTTCGTTGCTGAAGAAAGGGAAACCTGGAAACAATCTTGATAGATATAGGCCCATTTCACTCACAAGCCTTTGTTGTACAGTTGCTGAGATAATGGTTGAAAGCAGACTTTCGGGAATTTCTGGAATAAAATGGTGTCATTAGCGACTACCAGGCAGGTTTTTGAAGACATAGGTCCACTATGGATAAATGTCTTCGATACTTACCCAGGCAGTAAAAGGCGGCTTTCACCGAAAACAATCCACCCTTGCTGTCTTGGTAGATTTCAAAGTTGAATTTTGTTTCGCAATTGCATTTTCTGCCATTTGTGTTATTCTTCTTTCAAAAGCTCCCGCAGAAGCAGATATTTCTTAAATTCGGGATAATACTGTTTGCAAGTTAGGTAAATCACTGAACAATATTTCAGCACTTTTTAAAAATGTGTTATTTACATGTTCGTCATATGTTAAAAGTTTTCCTTTGGCTGCTAAACAATGAGCAATGACGAATCTACATTCTGTCGCTTTTGGTTTGACATAAAAATGTAATTTACTTTTTATATCCAGAAACAACTCCTTTCTAAAAGTTCACATTTCTCATCAGAATTCTTAAATGTAGCCTGGTGTTTAGTTTGAAAATGTTTTTGTACACTTGACACACCGAGACTTTCGTGACACAGCGCACATATAGCGCGATCTTTTTGTTGTACAAATCCAAATTAGTTCGTCCATGAGTCTTGGAAATTGCGAACATCAAGCTTTCTTTTTCAGTCGCCATTTGATTAAATAGGTAACTAGGAATTGTCGCAATAATTAAACAAACAATATACAAACTTTTACAATAAAACTAACACAATGTGACAAAGTTAAAAGTAACCTGAAAATCAAACTAAATTCTACTTTCGACTGAAATCATACTCGATAGGCATATATTGGAGTGACATATAGATAGCATGAGAAGAACATGAAAAAATAAAATTGTGTTCTAATATCTATTTATATTAGCTTGATTCGCACCAAAAGTAAAAACTAAAATAATAATGCAGTTCCGGTTTATTCATTAGGCACTTGGGTGCCCAGGGGCTCGGATAAGCTGGACTTTAACAGATTTTTGGTTATAAATTCCATTCATCCAGTGCCAAGGGGGCCCGTAGATCTTTTACGCCCGCAATGAGTTTAATTCGGCACTGTAATAATGACTTCTTTAACACAACACTCAAAAAATTACAGTTGTTCTTAATGTTAAGTTAAAGGGGACATTTGTTATGAAATTAGATTCAGTTGACAAATTAATCCACGGCGGGATTTTCACCGAATTTATTTCAAATCCAAATAAAATATGTTGATAAAGAGAGAGAGAATATGTATTATTATTTATTATAATACTTCTGCTGCAAAACATTTGTTAAGCAGAATTTTGATTTATACACCTAAGACATTTATTTTTTATTTGCTAGTCGATACCAAAGCTTTTGGTGCATAAAGGACAAACTTCTTTCTTTTTTATTCACTGTAAGCCGTAATGAGTGATTCTTCATTTTACAAGTATTACTCAAAAATTTTCATTTGCGTCGAATATTTAGTACGAATAATATATATATATATAAGTCACATTTAAACATATGTTTTCTTTTACATAAAGAGCACACAAACTATAAGCAAGCTGATTCAGCAGAATCATTTAATGTTAAAGAATTAAAAATTAAAAATATCCTTTATACAAATGTAAAAATATACGAGGCGTTGAAAGGAGAGACAGAGAATACGATTTTGCTATATCTTATAATTTTGCAAAGTGGTGGCGTGCCAATGAGAATTGCTCCGCGTGCCACATCTGGCACGCGTGTCATAGATTGCCAACCCCTGTTTTAGATCTTGTTTTCCTATTGCATCTTATTATACACTAACAATATCAAATACTTTAATGAGTGATGGAAATAATCATATGCTTATGCCAATATTTGAATTACAAAAGATCTGTACTTAATGGTTCTGAAGACTGAAGGGAAAAATAAGAGTCTCTTAGTTTACTTCAAGTGCATAATTATGCTAAGATATTTTAAACTGAAACAATAATCATAAAAATATATCTTTTGAAATGCACACTACTTTTTGACATAAATTTATTATAAGCGTAAAAAGTTAAATTTGTTACAAAAAAGATTTAAAATTTTATTAAATTGTATTCAATTTTAATAGAATTTTCTAAAATGTTATGAAAATACTAGAAACATATTCCGAAATTAATTTTTTACACTAACCGCCTATTTTAATCTATACCTTGCTATAAAATTTCTACACTGACTCAAGAAATAATGCTTGTGAGTATTTTCACTTCAAAATTTTTTTATATAAAAATAAGTGTAATTTAAGAAACCTCATATCAACCAAAAATTACCAGAAATTCGGTTGATTTTAAATGTGACCTGAATGAAGAAATTTTTCAAAAATGTTTAAACTCGCAAGGAATGTAAAACGCAAAATATTGGCCAGAAGACTTTGTAACAAATTGTACTTGAAATACTCTTTAAGGCTTTATGTCCTTTACAAGTCTAGTATATTTTTATTATAAATTGCTTCGCTCAAACCCTTTTTTCAGGGGGAAAGAATACGAAAGAATGAAACGAACAAGAACACTCCGTAAGAGCAAATAAGTTTAAAAAAAAACAGCAGACCCTCACTAGAATAAAATATACTTCTTTGAAACTCTCTAGCGTAAAATATAAAGTTTTGACACATTTATATTTTTTCATTGATTTAAACATTGAACCAACTTTTTTTTCCAAAAAAATAGAGATATTGAGATTTTTATAGGGGGGGGGGGTAGATTTCTTTAGTATATTTTAAGAACAATATGCTAAAATTAAGAAGAGAAAAAAATTTATTATTAATAAAAAAGTGGAAAAAATTGGTAAAAATTTACAAAAAATTACCTAAACGGGGCCCATTTTGTACAAAAAGTTTATCAACATACTTTCGATTTTTCTCCTTTCACGTGTTGCTTTGCTATTCATATTTGAAATGATCTTCAGGATAAGAGATATTTTAATTTTTTTAAAAACTAGAGCACTTCATTTTAGTTATATGAAATTGCTTAAAAAAACAGTGATTATATTAAAAAAAATATATGTAAATTTTTTAATAAAACAGTCATTGTTAAATCTAAAGGTTTAAGCACTTCTACTTATACAGAACATACACAAAAACTTTCAGTTAATTATTTTCAAATATTTTTGAGCAATCGCTAACCCTGTTTGACCGTTTTCAAAAAACACATTTCGAGAGCAACGCATTTTAAAGTATGCCATCTTATTGAAAGTTATGGCATCTACTTTTACCAAAAAAACTTGTAGATTTTGATCTATTGAATAGAAAATAATAAACATGGAATTTTTATATAGCTAAAGAGACGGCTTATAAAATAAAATCATAAGAAAAATTTTCTATTTTTGGCAAAATTTACAGTTTTACAGGGGTTGGATACCTTAAAGAAGTCTTGAACATTTAACATGGCGTAGAAAAGCTTATTTTTAATTTCAAATGGTGTTTAGAGTTAAAAGCAAAATAAAGTTCAAAAATTTCGGAATAAAATTAAAATTCAAAGAAACTGGTTCTGTTTAAGTAGGCCGAATTCAGATAAATTTATATTTTAATTATCATAGTTTTTTCCTCCTAACTATTGGCCGCGGTAGATTGCAGGTTACGGAAACGAGCTCAAAGCCTCAGTGTTATGAGCTCGAGCCTCGTGCAACTGATGGTCCAAGGTGTAGAGGGGGCCGATGCACTTTAAAATATATCGAGACTTAAACGTCCTCCAGATGTTATGGTGTGTTATTCAAGAAGAGATGTTCTAGCTAAGGTGTCATTCTCCTTACTTGATTGAGGTTGAAAATTATGAAGCTCGCGCAATAGCTCCTGTGTTGTGTTACAGTGCAACGCTAACATAACTTTCACTCTGACTCACTCTTCCTGCCCAAATATTCATAATCTTATTACCACAATAGAATAATGGATTTAAAAATCTTTTTTCCCCCTTGACTGGTAAATTGGATCAATTTTTGATTTAATAATGTTTGAGTTTAAGGTTTTATAATATTAAGATTATAGGGCAAAAATTGTAATGAATGTTTGTGAATTGTTGAGTGTTTTTGTCCTTATTTGTTTTTTTATTTATATTCGATATCCTTTTTTTAAACACATATTTACTCAAAATTATTCCAGTTCATTTCTTAGTTTCATTCTCTGAAAAAAAACCACAAATATAATACTCACGTATTATTTAATTCTCATATTTAGTGTCATTAAATGTCAATTTTTGCCCACCCACACTCTTTTAATCGTACCTCTAATCCTTGAAAGAAACATGCCCACTAAATTTCCAGTTTGTTGGCCTAATAGTTCAGGAACGGGAATATTTATCTCTAACACTCCTTAGGCCCCGACAACACCCCTTAGGCAGACTCAGAAATCTTTCCGGCATGCGTCCAACCATTCCCCAAAGTTTCATCGCAATCGGATGAAAGGTTGAGGAAGGCATAGGAAGCATACACATACACACACACATAAACATTCATTTTTATTTATATAGATTCAAGGAATTTTAAAGATTATTTTAATTAATATACGATTTGTTTTGAAATTATTAATGACAAATGTTAAAAAATTAATTTTTTTTGATACTCAGAATTTTTTACATATTACTAATCTATATACTTCACAAATAATGTATACAATATATGTTGTAAAAAATCTCAGAAATGGGGAATTCAGTAGATAAAAATGCGTGAACCTGGGTTCTATTACAGGGATAGTAGAAAAGATCAGGATAAAACACTATCTTTACATCCTTCTTACATTTGGTTTAAATTTATGTCGATGACACATAATAAAAATTATTTATCAATATTTCATTTCTTTCTAATTTTAGTTAATGAAAAAGTTATCTGTAAAATCGTTTTTGTAATTTAAAATCTGATTAGATAAGAGTATTTATTGTTCAGAAATCAAATGAGTAATTTATTTAAGTGAACAGCGTACTCTTTTCTGTTTCATATTTTAATTTTTTTTAGAATAGCAAAGACACATCAACATTGAAAAATTGAAAATTTGTTCAAAACTCTTCTGTACAGAATGTACCCCGTTTACGTAATTTTTTGTAAATGTTTACCAATTTTAGTAATAATAATTTATTTTCCTCTTCTTAAATTAAGCATAATTTTCTTAAAACGTACTAAGTAAAAATATAAACACCACAAAAAATTCTGATATCTCCATTTTTTTAAAAGTTGTCGCTCGTAGTCGGATACTTAAAATGTATTACAATATATTTTTATATTAATATTATAACAAGCTACAAGTACTTATACAAAAAATAATAACCTCTGTACCACAAATTTGCGCACATTAAATGAGTGGCCCCGCTATAAAATGATGGTAGTTTAGATCTTATCATCTTGTGTGTGACAACGTTTTAGTGCATCCATTTTGTCATCCCTGCAAGATACCCACATGGATAACCTATTCTGTCTTGTAGGTAAAAAGTTAGTCCTTTCATGACTCCTAGGTATGAAATAACTTCAATGCTTGATTATGACACTATTGGGTACTTCCTTACCACACCTTTATTGGGCACTTTCTAAGACACACTACAAGTTACACGATGTATCTTCCATCTCAAAAGTAGATGGCTTTCCGGCTTCCACTTATAAAATAGTCTGAACTTATAGGGATTTATAGGCTCTAGCCTTCCAAGACTTCGTGAATTCTGGAGTACTCATCATCTTTTTAAGTAAAACTCGGAAGCATTTTTCAAGAAGGAAATGAATTTCTGTTAACTTTTGGAATAATAATGCAAAAAAAAAATTAAAGAATTGTTTAAATTTCTTTTACACTATAACAAGAGAAAATGTTACAAATTTTATTCACACTGCAGAAAACAAAAGGGAAATTATTATATTTAAGTTTTAAGTAAAGTTTTCAAATATAGGAGGAGGTAAGATAAAATTTATTTTTATTTTAATATTATTTTTTCAACACATTTGTAATAATTGAAAATTTGGAGCAAACTTTTAAATTTTTGGGAAGATTTTTTTTAATAAAATTAGAAATAAAATAATATAAATAAAAATACTTTGATGTGAGATTTTGGGATTTTGCATTTTTATCCAGGCTTCTCTAAGGGGCTCCGTTACGAAACATAAATAGTTATATTTAGGAATAAAATATGTCTCTAAAACTATTATTAGAATTTAATGGTTTTGCATTTATATATGTATCATATTTGAAACACAATTTGTTGTGAAACGGTATAAAAGTTTAATATTCAATTCTTAAATTAATGACATATTTATTATATTTTTGTTCAAACATAATTTTAATGTATTGTTTTTAATTCATATTGAAAAAAACGTACAAAAATGTGAAGAACAAAACATTTTGCTAAAGGGCTGATATATGGGTGTGTGTATATGTATGTGTGTGTGCTTGTAAGATCTATTAAAATAGTATCCGACTCAGACCAGAAAAAAATATCTCAGTTACTTTGCGGCATTAGAATTCTAATCAAATTCAAAGCAGGCCTCTTGCATCTTCACACACTTAGCTTCTGGAAGATTTGTTTTGGAATGGTCTTTAACTCCACCTTCACGGTCTGCCTAATCTCATCTCTACTTTGAAAATGGAATATTGTCAATGGTATTTTCATTTTCGAGAAAAGCCAGCAGTCACAAAAAGCCAGATTCCACGTTGATAGTGTCCAGTAGGACCTGTGCGACTGCAAAACGAAGTTTTTCTGTTTCACCGACTGAAACTTGGGACAAAATTTCGCAGTTACGCTGCGACTGATAACACAGAATTACATGTGCAGAACCGGTACTGATTTCAACTTGTTCAACAGTCCCTCGTACTGATAAGCTACCTTTTATTACTAGATTTTCCTCTTTTTCAACAACAGCTGCATTTGAGTGGTTTGTGCTGGTCATCCTCTACCGACGTACGGCCACTTTTGAAAACACCTCCCTTACTTTTGCGATCCACACAGCATCGTATCCAAATATACGATGAATCTTACGATTTTTTTTTCATTTAGCAAATAACCTAGCGTTTGACGAAATATTTGATGCAGTACCTCTGCCCAATTCGTTTGTGACGGATCTATCCGCGTCCTTTCATTTATACTATTAGATAATATTTGGTCTATCAATTCACAACCAACTCTCAGAAGAAGAAACCCTGATTATTCAAATTAGCTCGGTTATATGTAGTCTTGGTTTCCAATCTTTCAAGAGAGAAAAAGTGAAAATATAAGATAGATTGCTACGAGATCAGGTATTATACCATTTTAGCGTGTATTTAAGAGATTTGATAGGTGAAAGAATTAAAGTGATCATTGGTTATTGCTCAGATAATTGGGATAGTAAATTTGATCCTGAAATAAGAGGGTTGATATTTAAAGTTTTCTCATAACTGGTGCCTCTCGTTATTAATCCATATATTACTTATATTCAGAACATCTCTTCTCGTTTAAACTATTTATAAATTGTGTGTTCAATAAATAGTTTGATTGCTGATATGGCTAGTCACCCTTCTCTTCCTCTCACAGCTCTAGGAGAGACTTAGAGAACATTTCAGTCCTTACACGTTCAGTCATCTTTAGAAAAGTAAAACCTCGATGAACACGTATCGCAGCACCTCACTCGACTTCCTGTAGGAAACGACTGGTACCCTGGAAAGATGTCGAAAAATTCAAGCACGTGCATTGAGCTGCCACCTTTCACTATGCGCAATGGTACCATTTTGGAATATCTACTGCACACGGGAAATCTCAAGGTCAGATACATTTGAACAGACCTTGTTTTTAATATAAAAACCAATATTTCTATTCGTAATATTTAACGCAAAACCTAATATAGTATTCATGCTGAAGATGATGCAAAATCTTTTCATCTTTTCCCCCAGACACTAAATTTTCCCTAAAATACTTAATACCACCTCTGTTTAGAAGCACAAAATCAGTTAAGGTCCTTGAAAGCACCATAAATCATTTCACATTTGAGAATTATCTGGTTTGCAATCTCTTTTGAGTTTAATTTTTTAAATACAGTCGCACACCGAAGTAGTGGCTTATTTGACTCTTGTAGTAAAACATTGTAACATGCTGTTCCAACAACTTTCTGCCTATGAAGAAAACGCAGTGCTTTCAATGAATAATTGGAATGCTACAGTTCTAGTTACTGAATCGGTTAATTCTTACACAGACACACACACATACACACACACACACACACATGTTTTGCCTCAAAAGGCCCACGAGTGAAATGAAATGAATTAACTCATAGAGTGATAAACTCCCGTCTGATGTAAATTTTACAGAGTTGATATATGTATTTATATCAACTCACACACACACACACACACACACATATATATATATATATATATAATTTTTACTTTTTGTTGCACAAAAACAAAAATAGAAGCATTAAAACTAAAGTTTAGAAAATGCTTAAAAAATATTCTTGCAAAAGCTTTTGCTGCCTATGGACATTTGCCATAGTAGTATATTCTACCAACGCCATAACAAAACCTCAGTCTTCTTATCCGATTCGTATAATCCTATTTTGCAAACCCAAATGATTTCTTTTAAGATAAAAGAGAAAAGAAAACAAAAATTAAAAACAAGATTCGTCTGCAAAGCACTACCTATTCTCGTATCATTCTAAGTTCGGAAGGTTTGTTTATTTAAATTTATTCAAAATGTACCGTTCTCCGTGAAATTGTGTTCAAACAAAATTATTTAAAATCTTTATCATATAATTAAAATTAATAATATATAAATGGCAAGATTGATCATTTTTCGTAAAGTTTTTCAATGAAAGCATCAATCTGGAGTTATATAGCTTTAAAAATCTAGATTAAAATTATTTGTATGATTTTGTGAATTAATTCAACTCGCGATTAATATTTAAATTTCATTTAAATTTGTACTTTTCCCTTCAAAACTTCAAGAATATTAGTTTTATATTTGCTTTCTCAGATGTTTATTTTTATGAAATGACTAAAAAATTGTTTATATACATACAAATATGCTTGCAGTAGGTATTTTAGTTTAAGTCACGCTCTGAAGCAACACGATGTCTATTGCCTCAAGACCTCGTAATTTTCAACCATGGTCAAGTGACGAGGATGAAACCTGAACTACTCCTTCTCTCCAGATTTCTACACCATACAAGCGGAAGGATTTTGAACCTCCCCAAATTTAAAGTTTATCATTTCCTTTACAGAGTAGGTCTTCAGTGGCAGAGCATTTCAAATTTGTGACTTGAAAATACCTGCAGCGAGCTCCCGACTATAACCACTTGTCTAGCAAGCCACGCAGAAGTGTGCAATAAATAAGTTTTTTAACTCTTATTATTAAATATATTTTGCAAGAAGGTTATTCACATTTTCCCATTTTGTAACTGAATAATTGAGGAATAATAAAATACGTACTAACATTAAAAAGTAGATACACGAAACATAATTATGAGGAAATGAATCAAATATTTACCCCGAGGAGAAAGATCGCACTCGATACTGACCTTAGTGATCGCGCGATGTTACTGAGTCATCTCAATCCTTTTTTATATAAATTTTTTTACTGTACACCATAAAAATCGTAATTCCAATAAATAATTTATTTCAGATAAAGTATATTTAATTTATTTTAAGACCCTTTTTTAATTGATAATTTTTGAAAACATTCCAATCATACACTCAAACTGAACTAAAATGTTTCAAATGTGAGTGACTTTAATAAAGTACACACATCACAGGCAACTCTCACTAATATTACAAAAATGATATCTGAAGGTAAAACTATCATATATTTTTCAAGTTATTGTAATTTTAGTGTCCTTTGATGATCGTCAAATAGCATGTCGAACTTTTCTTGCTGGTGTCTTTTTGACAGGGTATAGTGTGTCTTGTGGTACACTTCTAGCTTCAGATCTTTCTCCATGGAGTTTTTTATGCAGCATTTGAAAATTTTCCTTTCAAGTCAAACGTTTCGCGTTCATCACTTTTCTTAAATTTACTTTCGCTATCATGATTAATATCTAATATTTCCTCACGTTCTTCCTTTTCTTGATCAGTTTAAACATCATCCAAAAGAGGACACACAGATGCTAACTTCTTCTTTTATATTCTTTTCCTTTACATATATAAATCATAAGGAGTCATACCGCGCAGCTATCAAAAGTCCTAAGTCGTTCACAGAGGGAAAATGTATCCTATTCAGAGAAAATATTTTGAAAAAAAGAAGTCTTTGTGGTGGAAACTTAATCAAACACCGCAAGTCCTATAAGAATGTAAGAAAACATTTGCCACTCGAAAAAAAGAGGGAGATATGTGACAAATACATTTTAATTCCCATGAAGGCTGTCATATAGGAGAATACTGACAAAATCATTGGTAACAAACAAAGAGTTATAACAAAAATAATGATTTTGTGAGCCTGGGGTGACCCGCACTACCGCTACCGAGTTAATACATTTAATGATATATTTTGCTAAATTAACCCTTTTACTATATCTTCAACAAATTAATGATACGACGATTTTCACTTAACATTTGAATAAAATAAAATATTTACTTGATTCTTGTTCCAGAATAATAATGATAAAAGGTAGCTATGAAATAAATATTTTCTTATTCAGATAATGTACAACTTACTGTTCTTAGTGGCTATGAAAAGAGTTGAATTAATAATGAAAATATTAAGAAAAATATAAAAAAAAATTCTATAAAACCCTGTGATATATACCAGATAATTAACGTTTTAAAGACATAAAAATGAATGGAAAATATATTTTTCTTTATTTAGACTAATTCTTACTGTTTTTCTTCCATAAAAGACAGTAGTAAGCTAAGTAATATATAATAGGGAGTCAAAAAAAGTATTTTCTTAAAATTATGTTTAAAATATTAGTAATATTTTATTGTAATAATGCTGGATTATTTTCAGTAATAATATGACTTACATAATATCCCTCACTTCATACATTAAGAGCTTAGTGTACACTTTTAGTATACCAGTATCCAGAAAATTAGGATTCTCAAATCTAAAGCAAACAAATAATTTCCATTGTAAAAACAAATCAAGTTAAAAATTTTCAATTTATTTTAAGTAATGAACTAAGAGTCAATACGAAGAGATGCATACTTGAAAATTTCCAAATGGAATTGGAATGGAATAGAAAACAAACCTTAAAAATATACGGTTGAATCTATCATACATATTTTTATTTCACACATTCTTTTTGACATTTGCTGCAATGGAAGATTTGGGTGCGAAATCTCGGTTTTTCAGGCGGATTAATTTCTGCATTTTTATTCCTTTGAATAAAACGAGAAAGAGAAATGCTGCGTAAAAAACGCTATGATTTGTGTTACCTCGAGATCCTGCAGTTTTCATCCATGCTTTTTTGAGGGCTCAGCTACAAAATATGAACTGTTATCTAAAGGAAATTTTAGCACACCAATAACAGTTTGCAAGACATTCATTTAAATAGGACCTGTTAAAAGGGGCATTGACTAAAGGGGATGTTTACTAAAATTTTAAAGACGTTTCATTTCGAAGCATGAATTGGTCATGAAATTCAGTGGAGAAAATGCTGCATTTTAATTATTAACATTTTTAATAATTTATCACATTTTGTTAAAAATGTATCAACCTTTTAATAATTAGGATTCCCATTACAGAAAAATAAACCAAGTATTTATTTTTAACAATATTTTATTTTGGTTCCATAATTATTTCTTATTACCTAAAAATGGCGTATCATTTTTTAAAAAATGTACAACTGGAGCTGGAATTTTAAAGATGTGAGGATTGTTGACTTTAAAAATAACCAATTAACATTAACAATGCTAAAATATTTACATTTGTATATTTAATTGAATTTTACAAATTTAGAATAGATTGTCTTTATAAAGTTAAGTCATTACAATTTTTGTGTCTTACTTATTATAAGACAAATAAATATAAAAATACGAAATTTTGAAAAAAAAAAAAATTTGCTTTAAATTGGTTTATTTCTTTATTTTTACATAATTTTAATATAATGTATGATACACGAATAGTGAATTACATATTTTTGCATAACTCTAATGCTCAATAAAAATTAAATCATACATTTTAAGAACAAATTTTAATAAATGCTCTTAACGAGACATTTATACACCACTATTTGTAATGCATTGACATATTGACTTTCCAAACTGTCTATTATGTTAATAAGCATTAGAATGAGACCCAGGAAAAATATTTGAAACACTCCTTAAGCCGAATCATTTAATGGTCTTCTAAGATGAATTAAGATTTTCACATAACTATCAAAGAGAAGCTTCATTGTACTGAAGTCTTAAAATCGAGTTGTTGATTCAATTTGCTCCAAAAACTTTCAAGGTCTTCCTGAATTCAGCGAGCTCGGTATGATTAAACGTTATAATAATTTAAGTTAAACACATGTTCTACATTTAATGCAGTGAAAAATACATAACTTTTTCTAATATTTACACCACTCAATTCTCTTATATGGAGAGAATATAAAAATATAAATATATAAATAACTGTAAATATATTTAATAAATATCTTGTATAAGTGTGTCTTTAACAATGTTAGATTACTAACCACTAGTGTCCTTTTTTCTTCGTATTAGCACGACATGAATCGCTCTTTTGTGTTCAGAAGAATACAGATTCTCATTGCTGTCTGATTCAGGTATCGAGCTAACTTCCTCGATATAGATAGATAATTTTATGTAGTTATTTTGAATTGACATGCATGAAGCCTTGATTACAAAGACTACGTATCGCAATAGCAAATATTGGCATCCATTTTGATGCACAGTGGTAAATAATAAGTAGAAAACAATGTTCTTCATTTTATGCACTGAGAGATAGGACTAAAGAATGTCTTGTAAATGAATTTTCCCACTCAATCTGTACCCAGAATATCTGTGCTAAATTACAAGATACATTTGGACGTTTAATAACTCGAACAATACATTTAGAAGACTCGTAATGAGTAAAATAAATTCATACGATTTTCCAACCTTTTAAAATGTTATGTAAATGGCAGCTTTTTCGCATTTTCTTTATACTCCTGGTTTCAGAAAAATTAGTGATCAGAGAGAGAGAGAGAGCAAAACTGAAAATAATTCGTTTAAATTAATAAATTGGGGTATTTGAATTTTTCCTATTAACACAAGATGTTTCAGTTATTATACTAAATTGTAGTGAATTTATTTGTTGCGCATATTATTGGAATTACTCATCATCATTCATTTAAAAAAATGTTTTTTCTTCACCTACCGAACTTTCACTATACACAAATTTTAATTCTTTTTTATGTAATAAAAATGAATTGTTTTTGTTTCATAAATATGTAGCATGGACTGTATTATGACTTTCTTACATGGTTTTGTGGGAAGATATTTATAATTTTTTTCAATTTACACGAGTTTTTAAAATTATGTGGAACATGTCCCTAATTTTTTTACACGATTTCTTAAACGGTCTTCTAAGAAACGCATCTACCACGTAGAGAACAAACAATCCATCCAAAAATATGTGTGTGCGTGCAAAAGTTTTTATAATATTTACTTCTTAAAACAATTATAATTCTTAGGAATGATATATGTATATTTCTATTTTGTTTCTATTAATATAACCTAATTGAAAAAATTTTCATGAAAAAGATATTAATAATGTTGAAAAATAAAATCATCCAAGAGAATCTCTTTTTGTAGCCAATGGAAGTTCTAATGTGAAACATTCCAAAATGCTAATAGTATTAAGAGACAAATCAACTGAATGAATAAATAATTGAATATAGAGATAATAAGAAAAAAATATATTTCCTTTCCAAGAAAGAGCAATTCAATTAAGAATCAAACGTTTGTGCAATAAAAAAACAACTTGAGTTCAGCTTAGAAATGTGAGAAACCTTTTATATCTAATAGTTTGTGAAATGCATAAAGTAATAAAATGTACCTAACAGATTTCATAAGGTGTTTTTTTTATTTTTAATTTGCGGATTAACTTATTGCTTCTTATTTTGAAAACAATCGGAAACAAAGATGTTTTTGAAGTATTGTTTTTTTTACATGATATAGTTAAAGAAAAGTCATTTTTTTCCTGTATATAAACATAGCAGTAAAGGTAAGGAATGGTCAACATGTGATAATTTTACACATTTTTATGAAGAATAGTGAATAAATAAGCAAACAGCTTCCCTTTTGTCAGTACACTCCATAAAACATTATGAAAAAATAATTAATATTTATTCTCTATATGTCATTAATAATTATAATCAAAAATATAAATATTAGTCGGACGGGATTTCGCTATTTCTTACAAAAAATGAATAAATAATAAAAACATAAAACACAGAACTGAATGAAAATAAACACTTATAAAAGAAGTTTTGGTCACTTAGTAGCAGTACTAAAAAGGGATAATAGTATCTAGACAAGATAAATACACTGAGAATGATCTGATTTGTCGATTAACCCATTACCGCCCATTGATCTATTTATAGATTACCTTCCACTCAAAACTCCCAGTAAAAACGATATCTTTTAATCACTTCGTATTGTCATTGGCTGGTTTCCTTACACATGTGGCCATACCCCCAAACGAGATTTGAAGCATTATTTCTCACAGCAGTCCAGCAGCTAGTGTCTGATGTTCGCCATTTTGAAACTTCAAAGTGCAGCTTTCGATTTTGTATCCAACAGAAAAA
This sequence comes from Trichonephila clavata, assembly GCA_019973975.1. Lineage (NCBI taxonomy): Eukaryota > Metazoa > Arthropoda > Arachnida > Araneae > Nephilidae > Trichonephila > Trichonephila clavata. The sequence goes on along the minus strand of BMAO01034460.1, from coordinate 3,517 downwards.
ATTTTTTAAGTAAGTTATACTTTTTTCATGAGTTTTATATTTTCAATACCTCTTTAATTATTCTGTCTTATTTATATTACAAAAATAACTGTTTTTATAATTAAAATGCAAGTTTAAACATGCTGATCTATAAATAGATCGCTGGGCGTTAGTGGTAACAAATATCATTTTCCCCCCGTTTCATTTCTTCCAGAATGTCTCAGCGTAAAGTGTTTCACACCGCCGAAGAAGCGTTAGAATATATGCTTTCTAAGGAAATATAGTCTGATATAATTGCTTTACTGCCTGATGTGGATGAGTTAACTGACGAAGAGTATTTTGATGATGATGAAATGACTACTCCATCGGTAAAAGATCTGTTAGGTAATGTAGAAATGTTGTTAACCCATGGAAGAAATATAAAAAGTATAAAGGGACATCCTAAGATGTATCACCGTTGCGAACCTCAAACGGGTTACAAATTCTAAGAAAGGCATTATAAGACCTCAGATGATGTCATCAAGATCAAACGTAACAGACTCTGTGCGTTTAAATAGAAAATACCATGTTATAGGAAAAAGACAAAACCAAAGAAGATGCCAGCTTCGAAAATGTGAGGGTAGACCTCTTACATTTTGTACAGAATGTAATGCAACCCTTTGTCTGAAATGTTTTCCATTATATCACACTTAACTTTTACAAATTGGCTGTATAAAATTGTAACTAAGTTTAGATCAGTAAAATAATATTTTCTCTTTTAAATCTCATTAGTTGTTTTTAAATTCAAAAAAGTTACATTTTGCCACCTAAATTTGTAATTTTTTAAATATAAAACCACAGGAAAGTTACTTGTTCTTTTAGTACCATAAGTGCCCAGCCATCTATTTATAGATCACCTATTATCTCAGCTGCTAATTATGGAAAACGGATACAACTTCATAATTACTCTATTTATGGTATATAAAATGTAATTTAAAAACATTTTTCAAAAATTTCGATTTTAAAATAATTTGGGAGTTAACGGGTTAATGTAAATAAGTTTTTTTTTTTCCATTTCATATCTATGAATATCTATTGAAGTGTACATAAGCAATGCAAAAATTTTAACTCATATTACAAAAAGCATGCATTTTACATGAGTAGAAGAACTTGCATTAAAGATCGCAAGTAAAGTATTTTTTGTAAACATATAATAGGACAAAGTTTGTTTGTCTGCATAGAAAGCAATAATTTTTTAAATAAAATATGCTGTAAGTAAAGAACAAAAGAATTGTCCGAACAGCTGAATTTATTTTTACAAGCTGTGTAACGTAGTTTTCCTTTTCAAAATACTATTAGTAAGCAGGGGGAATATCACTGCTTTGTTATAATATTAAATATCTTCAAGGAATAAATAGTATTGGCCTTTGAAGAGTTTGTTTTCGTTACAATATATTTCTAACAAAAATCGTATAAATATTGGATACTTCTGAAAAAACTTTCATCCGCACCAATTTAATCCGGAAGCAGGCGCGCGGACACAGAGTCACCCCAGGTTTATGAAATCTTTAATTCGGGGAAAACTGTTTATTTGTTACCAGTGGCCTTGGCAGTACCTTACTACTATATGACAGTCTTGATGAGAACTGAAATGTATTTGTCACATATCTCCGTCTTTTTCGGGAGTGGTAAACGCTTTTTTGTTTACAATCTTAAGGTTTGACTGAGTACCCCAAATTCCTTCGATTACGTTATTTCATTTTTGTATAAGGCAAATTAAACGAATAAATGCTGTATCTTTGACTCCAATGAAATTTCTATTTATTTTTATTCTTAATACATCATGGGAAGAATTTTCCAAGGCAGTTCTAAAATAATTTTTCATTCAATCCTTTTAAACCTCCTGGATTTTCTTAGAAACCTCTATTTTTGTAGCCAGTATTAATTAGTTAGGATTTTATGACTAATGGATCATCAAATCTGTCACACACACACACACACACACACAAATGTACTCTTATTAAAACAGTATTCACTACTAGTATACGAGATATTATTTCAATTACAATTATTTCCTTTCACAGAGAAACGAGTATAATTCGAAATGTCCCTAACAATATTGAAATAAAAGTTTTCACAGAAAATAAGTTTATTTTGGGGGGGGGGCGGGTAGTAATTGAACAAATGCATCCAAGAAATGAAAGCCATTTTACTGTCAACTCTCATCACTGCTGTCTTCGAGCTCTATGCACCGGTGTTAAAAATTAAGAAAATTTGAATATTTTGTTGATTTTTACAAAAATATTTGAACGAATTGTAAAAATAACGCTTTGAAACAAAGAGTTATATCTTGTGCATCTAATACAGAAGCTTATACGTGTATGTAGGCTGAGCAAGTTCAGGAACATAACTTATAAGCGTTCGTGTCCAAACCCGCATTCCATTCGCCAACAAACCTCGTCTTGTTTTTTTTCCAGCAATAGGTTAAGTAAAAATTCAAATTGTAAAAATAAATAACCACCAATGTTTAGATGATGGAATGAGCTAAAAATTGTGGGTATAATAGAAGTAGTCCAGTCTCAAATTCAGATTTGTAGATAATTAAACTTAACACCCAGCGTCGTGTTTAACTTATAGAAAAAGTACAAAGACACCAGATCCTTCAAAATAAAGCCTAGGCAAGGTCGTCAAAGAGCCATGAAGTTTAGAGAATATTGTCAATTGTCCGTTATAGCGAGGTATGATAGGAACAATAGAACTTCTCAGTTCTCTCAAGAGTTGTATGCGACCAACGGAATCCAAGTTTCAAGGGTGACTACTTCCAAAAGGCTTTATGAGAGAGGATTGTTTGTAAGGAGATCTGTTGTTTGCGTTTCACTCAGATCTGCAAACAGGAGAGTCCACTTAGAGAAGTGCAGATATTACAGATATTGGAGCAAGGACAGATAGGTGACTGTTCTCTAACCTGATGAATTCCAGGTTCAGCATAATCAGAGATTCTCGCCGAATTTTCATATGGAGTACATCTGGGACCCGTTACCTACACTTCAATGTCCAACGAATTGATCATTATGGAAGTGAAGACTTGATGTTCTGGACATGCACTACATTTTATGTCCACACACACCTCCATGTCTTTAAAAAAAGCAAACAGCTGTAAGTAATTCGGATGAGGTCTTGGAGCCCTATGTTAGCCTTTTCAAGGGTGCAGTTGGCGCTGATTTTATTTTAATTGATAACAAGGCGAGGTCCATAAAGCACATCTGGTTGAAGAATTTCACGAAAATAAAGATATTTTCCAGCTGGATTAGTCAGTCAGATCACCTGACCACATCCCTATATACCCTGCTTGGGATACTCTAAGGGGGAAAATACAACTCCAAACACCTCTCCTCCTCAGCTTGAAAACAGAGTTTCTGAACGAGCAAAATTAATTTACACAGAAACTCATAAATTCCCTTATTTTCTGTGTTAAAATTACGGTGTGCCGATTGTGTATCTGAAAGAGGGGAACTACCTCCTGTTAACCAATTTTTTTTGTTCTATTCTGCAAATCCTA
>BMAO01034459.1:0-55472 GCA_019973975.1 Trichonephila clavata | reverse complement strand
TTTATTGCAATAACTTTTGATCTAATTGAAATTTTGAAAAGCGCTACATGTATTCGTGATCAGCGTCGGATTTTACATAAGAAAATTGAGTTTGGTTGGAATAGGAGTTAGAAATTTTTCCCTGTTCATGACGTCTCCCCTGCCAAATATCCAAAAAATGTGAAATTTTTTATTGCAATAACTTTTGATCTAATTGAAATTTTGAAAAGCGCTACATGTATTCGTGATCAGCGTCGGATTTACATAAGAAAATTGAGTTTGGTTGGAATAGGAGTTAGAAATTTTTTCCTGTTCATGACGTCTCCCCTGCCAAATATCCAAAAAATGTGAAATTTTTATTGCAATAACTTTTGATCTAATTGAAATTTTGAAAAGCGCTACATGTATTCGTGATCAGCGTCGGATTTTACATAAGAAAATTGAGTTTGGTTGGAATAGGAGTTAGAAATTTTTCCCTGTTCATGACGTCTCCCCTGCCAAATATCCAAAAAATGTGAAATTTTTTATTGCAATAACTTTTGATCTAATTGAAATTTTAAAAAGAGCTACATGTATTCGTGTTCAGCGTCGGATTTACATAAGAAAATTGAGTTGGTTGGAATAGGAGTTAGAAATTTTTCCGTTTTCATGACGTCTCCCTGCCAAATATCCAAAAAAGTGAAATTTTTTATTGCAATAACTTTTGATCTAATTGAAATTTTGAAAAGCGCTACATGTATTCGTGATCAGCGTCAATTTTACATAAGAAAATTGAGTTTCGTTGGAATAGGAGTTAGAAATTTTTTCCCTGTTCATTGACGTCTCCCCTGCCAAATATCCAAAAAAATGTGAAAACTTTTTATTGCAATAACTTTTGATCTAATTGAAATTTTGAAAAGCAGCTACATGTATTCGTGATCAGCGTCAGATTTTACATAAGAAAATTGAGTTTGGTTGGAATAGAGTTAGAAATTTTTCCTGTTCATGACGTCTCCCCTGCCAAATATCCAAAAAATGTGAAATTTTTTATTGCAATAACTTTTGATCTAATTGAAATTTTGAAAAGCGCTACATGTATTCGTGATCAGCGTCGATTTACATAAGAAAATTGAGTTTGGTTGGAATAGGAGTTAGAAATTTTTTCCCTGTTCATGACGTCTCCCCTGCCAAATATCCAAAAAATTGAAATTTTTTTATTGCAATAACTTTTGATCTAATTGAAATTTTGAAAAGCGCTACATGTATCGTGATCAGCGTCGGATTTTACATAAGAAAATATAGTTTGGTTGGAATAGGAGTTAGAAATTTTTTCCGTGTTCATGACGTCTCCCCTGCCAAATATCCAAAAATGTGAAAAATTTTTATTGCAGTAACTTTTGATCTAATTGAAATTTTGAAAAGAGCTACATGTATTCGTGATCAGCGTCGGATTTTACATAAGAAAATTGAGTTTGGTTGGAATAGGAGTTAGAAATTTTTTCCCTGTTCATGACGTCTCCCCTGCCAAATATCCAAAAAATGTGAAAATTTTTATTGCAAATAACTTTTGATCCAATTGAAATTTTGAAAAGCGCTACATGTATTCGTGATCAGCGTCGGATTTTACATAAGAAAATTGAGTTTGGTTGGAATAGGAGTTAGAAATTTTTCCGTGTTCATGACGTCTCCCCTGCCAAATATCCAAAAAATGTGAAATTTTTTTATTGCAATAACTTTTGATCTAATTGAAATTTTGAAAAGAGCTACATGTATTCGTGATCAGCGTCGGATTTTACATAAGAAAATTGAGTTTGGTTGGAATAGGAGTTAGAAATTTTTCCCTGTTCATGACGTCTCCCCTGCCAAATATCCAAAAAATGTGAAATTTTTATTGCAATAACTTTTGATCTAATTGAAATTTTGAAAAGAGCTACATGTATTCGTGATCAGCGTCGGATTTTACATAAGAAAATTGAGTTTGGTTGGAATAGGAGTTAGAAATTTTTTCCCTGTTCATGACGTCTCCCCTGCCAAATATCCAAAAAATTTGAAAATTTTTTATTGCAATAACTTTTGATCTAATTGAAATTTTGAAAAGCTACATGTATTCGTGATCAGCGTCGGATTTTACATAAGAAAATTGAGTTTGGTTGGAATAGGAGTTAGAAATTTGTTCCGTGTTCATGACGTCTCCCTGCCAAATATCCAAAAAATGTGAAAATTTTTTATTGCAATAACTTTTGATCTAATTGAAATTTTGAAAAGCGCTACATGTATTCGTGATCAGCGTCGGATTTTACATAAGAAAATTGAGTTTGGTTGGAATAGGAGTTAGAAATTTTTCCGTGTTCATGACGTCTCCCCTGCCAAATATCCAAAAAATGTGAAATTTTTTATTGCAATAACTTTTGATCTAATTGAAATTTGAAAAGCAGCTACATGTATTCGTGATCAGCGTCGGATTTTACATAAGAAAATTGAGTTTGGTTGGAATAGGAGTTAGAAATTTTTCCCTGTTCATGACGTCTCCCCTGCCAAATATCCAAAAAATGTGAACATTTTTATTGCAATAACTTTTGATCTAATTGAAATTTTGAAAAGAGCTACATGTATTCGTGATCAGCGTCGGATTTTACATAAGAAAATTGAGTTTGGTTGGAATAGGAGTTAGAAATTTTTCCCTGTTCATGACGTCTCCCCTGCCAATATCCAAAAAATGTGAAATTTTTTATTGCAATAACTTTTGATCTAATTGAAATTTTGAAAAGCGCTACATGTATTCGTGATCAGCGTCGGATTTTACATAAGAAAATTGAAGTTTGGTTGGAATAGGAGTTAGAAATTTTTTCCCTGTTCATGACGTCTCCCCTGCCAAATATCCAAAAAATGTGAAATTTTTTTATTGCAATAACTTTTGATCTAATTGAAATTTTGAAAAGCGCTACATGTATTCGTGATCAGCGTCGGATTTTACATAAGAAAATTAAGTTTGGTTGGAATAGGAGTTAGAATTTTTTCCTGTTCATGACGTCTCCCCTGCCAAATATCCAAAAAATGTGAAATTTTTATTGCAATAACTTTTGATCTAATTGAAATTTTGAAAAGAGCTACATGTATTCGTGATCAGCGTCGGATTTTACATAAGAAAATTGAGTTTGGTTGGAATAGGAGTTAGAAATTTTTCCTGTTCATGACGTCTCCCCTGCCAAATATCCAAAAAATGTGAAAATTTTTATTGCAATAACTTTTGATCTAATGAAATTTTGAAAAGAGCTACATGTATTCGTGATCAGCGTCGGATTTTACATAAGAAAATTGAGTTTGGTTGGAATAGGAGTTAGAAATTTTTTCCTGTTCATGACGTCTCCCCTGCCAAATATCCAAAAAATGTGAAAATTTTTTATTGCAATAACTTTTGATCTAATTGAAATTTTGAAAAGAGCTACATGTATTCGTGATCAGCGTCGGATTTTACATAAGAAAATTGAGTTTGGTTGGAATAGGAGTTAGAAATTTTTCCCTGTTCATGACGTCTCCCCTGCCAAATATCCAAAAAATGTGAAATTTTTATTGCAATAACTTTTGATCTAATTGAAATTTTGAAAAGAGCTACATGTATTCGTGATCAGCGTCGGATTGTACATAAGAAAATTGAGTTTGGTTGGAATAGGAGTTAGAAATTTTTTCCCTGTTCATGACGTCTCCCCTGCCAAATATCCAAAAAATGTGAAAATTTTTTATTGCAATAACTTTTGATCTAATTGAAATTTTGAAAAGCGCTACATGTATTCGTGATCAGCGTCGGATTTTACATAAGAAAATTGAGTTTGGTTGGAATAGGAGTTAGAAATTTTTTCCCTGTTCATGACGTCTCCCCTGCCAAATATCCAAAAAATGTGAAATTTTTATTGCAATAACTTTTGATCTAATTGAAATTTTGAAAAGCGCTACATGTATTCGTGATCAGCGTCGGATTTTACATAAGAAAAATGAGTTTGGTTGGAATAGGAGTTAGAAATTTTTCCTGTTCATGACGTCTCCCCTGCCAAATATCCAAAAATGTGAAATTTTATTGCAATAACTTTTGATCCAATTGAAATTTTGAAAAGCGCTACATGTATTCGTGATCAGCGTCGGATTTACATAAGAAAATTGAGTTTGGTTGGAATAGGAGTTAGAAATTTTTTCCTGTTCATGACGTCTCCCCTGCCAAATATCCAAAAAATGTGAACATTTTTATTGCAATAACTTTTGATCTAATTGAAATTTTGAAAAGCGCTACATGTATTCGTGATCAGCGTCGGATTTTACATAAGAAAATTAAGTTTGGTTGGAATAGGAGTTAGAAATTTTTCCTGTTCATGACGTCTCCCCTGCCAAATATCCAAAAAATGTGAAATTTTTTATTGCAATAACTTTTGATCTAATTGAAATTTTGAAAAGAGCTACATGTATTCGTGATCAGCGTCGGATTTACATAAGAAAATTGAGTTTGGTTGGAATAGGAGTTAGAAATTTTTTCCCTGTTCATGACGTCTCCCCTGCCAAATATCCAAAAAAGTGAAAACTTTTATTGCAATAACTTTTGATCTAATTGAAATTTTGAAAAGAGCTACATGTGTTCGTGATCAGCGTCGGATTTTACATAAGAAAATTGAGTTTGGTTGGAATAGGAGTTAGAAATTTTTTCCGTGTTCATGACGTCTTCCCTGCCAAATATATAAAAAATGTGAACATTTTTTATTGCAATAACTTTTGATCTAATTGAAATTTTGAAAAGAGCTACACTTATTCGTGATCAGCGTCGGATTTTACATAAGAAAATTGAGTTTGGTTGGAATAGGATTTAGAAATTTTTTCCCTGTTCATGACGTCTTCTCTGCCAAATATCCAAAAAATGTGAACATTTTTTATTGCAATAACTTTTTATCTAATTGAAATTTTGAAAAGCGCTACATGTATTCGTGATCCGCGTCGGATTTTACATAAGAAAATTGAGTTTGTTTGGAATAGGAGTTAGAAATTTGTTCCGTGTTCATGACATCTCCCCTGCCAAATATCCAAAAAATGTGAAATTTTTTTATTGCAATATTTGTAATACCACCATGTACAAATTAAAGAAATAAAAATTGATGTTGTTTCATAATTAATTAGTTTATGTTGCTCTCCTAGTAGTTGAAGCCCCTGAATAACAAAGTTATTAAATATCTTAAGCACAAGTTTCCCATTTTTTTTCAAGATTTGTAGGGCATAAAGCCTTCAAAGTTAAACCATAAGCAAACTTTACTAAATTATTACTTTCTATGGCATACAGTCGTTTAAGTGTAGAGAAATTTGCTTCTAATAATGGAAACTTTTTATGATCTTTCGAAATCTGGAAAATAAAAAAAAAATGACTTGCATTTTTTTTATTAATCCAATTGTTACGAATACATTTAAAAATGTGTACTGAATCAATAACAAAAAATAAAGGATTGGAAGGATCAGAAGAATGTGGATATACAATGCTCAATTTGGGAGGAACAGAAAAGTTGGACATTGCTTTTCGATTTATAGAATTATTGTCAGAAACTACACATATAACTTTGAATCCTACTCCATCAAGTTCTACGATAGTTTTTTTAACAACAGCAAACAATTTTTCTCCATCGATTTTTTTCACCGGCAATAACGGAACTACCTCTTTAAGAGGAGAAAGAAGACTTTTTGAATCATGAACACATATGCTGAAGTATCAGCTTGTTCACTGTTATATGCCATCCCAAGAATATTACCCCCTTTAAAATCTAAGTATAGTTTTAAATAGATTTCGTCAAGCATCAGTATGACAGTTTTGTCAACAGATTTTAGGATGTTTACTTTTTTTCTTCATGTATGCTAGAAAGTTTTAATTTGGTTGTTCTGTTTGAGGATTAGTTTTAAAGATGAACAAAGTTTGCGCAAAGTTCTAGGATGGGGAATATTGAAATATCCCAAATTTCTTAAAAATTTACAGGCATGAGGAGATATGGATTGTAATATACAAAAAAAAACATCATTTCAGAGGAATATCTAAAAGAAAACTTGTTACAGGTTAAAAATTTGAGCTGGTCAATTAAGAAATGGAGTACAATTTTTTTTTTCCATCATCTAAATCTGAAAACATACTTTCTAAAAGATTAACAATAAAACCAAATGTTGTAGGAAAATCATGGAAGATTTTCATTTCTACTCTGAGAACCAGTTCATGTAATATTTTATTTACAACAATAACATTATTAACTTTTACAGGAAATTTGTACTTACCAAGTTCACCTATCTTTGTTTGACCTATGTGTATTGACAAATCTAATTCTTTATTTTAATCGCTGATGCTTTAAAATAACAGGAGATACCGTTGTGTCTAGCATCATAATTATTACTAAATCTTTTTTACAAACAATAGTCCATATGTCCTGAAGCTTCTCTGCATTTTAACACTCGACTAATTCTGGATGTGACGTAAATGATTTACTTTTTTCCAATTCTCCTTTGGAAATAATGCTTTTTTATCTTGAACGTTGTAGGTGCTCATTTTCTAATCTTTGCAGTCTCTGTTCAGGACATTCTCTGATGTGATTCGCAGAGTTTGAAATATATTTGGGGAAAGTTGGGAAAATCGTCGGCACTGCAAAATTTTGTAGTCTAGAACGCTGCAAGGTTGCACATATTTTCTCCCCAGTTTTTTCGTCATAAGCTTCTGTGTTTCTTCGTATTGCATCATCAGCAAAGTGTATTTCTTAAACCAAAAATGAAATATATATATATATATATATATATATATATATATATATATATATATATATATTTGTTTTGCATTGACAGAAAAGATTTGTTAGAGTTAACAAAAATTTCTCTGATAATTTGATTTTTTGTAATTTTGAATGGAACTTTTGTTTGAAATACTGAAAAAATTTTGATACAACAACAACAAAAATTTTGACAACGCATATATGCAAAATTTGAACAAAATTTTGTTTTTTTTCTCTTTGATTCAATGAAATATTTGTTTATTTTGCCAGCAAATTTTTGTCATCAAAGCAAACTTGATACGATGAAATCCTTCTTGTCGGGACACCACATAGTCTATATTAATGAAAACAAAATTCTCTAGAAAAGAAACTGTCAGTGTTGTCGTCAAGGGCTTAGAAATTGGTACTCACTACCTCTAAATGTGATGTCTTCTCCGACATTTGCTGACTTAGCCATCGTACTTCAAGTTAATGTTGTGAGGTTAATGCTGAGTCATGTTTATCTGTTTTTAGCTTTGTTTTTTCTGACTTTTAAAGTCATCTTAATAGTTCAGAAATCAGATAGCTTTTTTTTGTAGTGAATGTGTTATGCATTTTGTATCTCACATATTAATATACAAAATAATCCATAAATGGTTTCTTATGTCCATATTTACATTGACTATGAGTTCTGTATGATATATAATGGACTTTCTTTCGCTAACACACAATTAATACTTAAGGTACTTTCGTTGATTCTGTGAAAAGATATTTAGAAAATGACACAAAGATATTTGTTTGCAATAACAAAAATACTACACAGTTTTTGTCTCATTAACAAAACTTGATTGGGCTCATTTTTAAACATATAAATTTTTTTAGGGCTACAAAATATTTATTTGATAAACAATACACCTTTCTCATTAGATAAATAAAAATGAATTATATATATATATATATACGAATGTAATTATCATGGTAAGAAACTCACATGAAGAAAAAAAAATGTCTTATGGAACAACCAATAAAAGTTATAAGTAGACTTTTAAAATTAAGATATTATTACAGTTTCCATAAATAGAATAACGTTCAATAACTTACCTTTGAATACTTTGATGGAGCAAAATCTTTTCTTGATATAGCATGGATCCATTTTTTTCGAAGGGAGTCCTCTTTTGGGAATCCGAACATTTGCAATTTTTCAGTACTTTTATAATTGCTATTGCAATTCGGTACAACGCATGTGTAGACCATTTTATGAACTTATTCAGAATAGTTAAAAAGAAATTGAAAATCTACAATAAAAATGTGAAAAAGCAGGTAACCGCACAGATACAAGCACCAAAATGGCGTAGGCGAGTATAAACTGACCTAACTTGAATTCAAGCGGGTTTTCTAACCCTACTATGTGTGACGTCACAAGCCTATCACATTTGAGTCACCAGGCCTTGTGTATATCAAGGAGTGGTGGACGTGCCCCACTAGGAGGGCGTGATAACCCTACTTGAGGGCGCAAGCATATCGCGAAAAATAGAAAATAACTATCAATTCGAAAATTAATTTGCAATTTAAAATAATTATTAAGTAAAAAACATTCTTATATAATAAAAAATGAAATACGCATTCCCACTGATATAATACACAACACATATAAATGTATCAGTACTGCACAAAGCATTTGATAGTTAATTTATCAATATTCAATTTAAAAAAAGTTTAGTAATTACTAGTGACTCCCCTGGGTTTGTGTCATATACAAAGCTTTATCTTGAAAATTAGTGCGGTTTGTAATTAAAGTCGTATTGTATTGTAGTCGTCTTAAGGCATGGGCCAACTGAGTCCAGGGCATCACTCGAGGTGGGGGCCTCGTTTCGTCCTCGACTCCTTCTGATAAGATTAGGATCCGGATAATTTTAATGTCAAATATTATTCCCGTATATATTATCCGAAAAACAGGGAATTTCAAACTGCATGCCAATTGGCAAATTTGGTAAGACTGTATATTATTATGTGCTGACCGTTTTCTATGCTTAGGCCTAAGCCTAATCCTAATATCGATCCAACGCATTTAGTCGAAATGAAGCCGTCGTTTGAGCCGGTTTTTGTCTAGGTTTTTGAGCTCCATAAAGTGCATCGTGAGCATTTATTTGTTTCAAATTAACGTTTGAAGGAGTATTTGACAATGCATGCTGTACATTTCTACTTTTAAATATCTCAGGCAAGGCATACTTTTCCTAAGAGCCGAGGGTCTCAAAGAGTTTTAAGACGTTGCCAATTGTAGTTTTACCATTAATGTACAATATAATTGTATTCAATACATTGTTATTGTAAGAAGGGGGTGTGATGAAAATTATGGCTGCGAAAATTGGGTCGCAAAGGTTGAAAGTTTGAGAAGCACTGGTGTAGTATATTATACTTTCCCTGAAAACTCATAACCTTGTGATTAAATTTATCTCTTTATTCTAGAATTTTTCTCTGACTTGCCAATTCTTAGATTTGAATAAAATCAACTAGATAAAATTGCGGTTTTCCTTAGTTCATTTGGTATATTTTTACAGTTAATAATAACTTTTTTCAATTCTTACTATTAGCTCACTCTCTCTCTCTATTTATCAACGACATTCTGAGAACTGTTTTTCTACCGTTCCTTTTGCAGTACCCTGGCCCTATTGTTCAGCAAGATAGTGTCAAACCACATACGGCACGTGTTATTATGAACTGTCTTACAGCTTATCAAACACTTCCTTGGCCAGCCAGATGTCTCTCCAAGCTGGTCTGGTATATGAGGGGAAGGCGACTGCATCTACCAGGGAATGTTGATGACCTAGTGCGACAATTGGAGGAAATTTGGCAAGAAATACCGCAGGGGACCATCAGGGTGCTTTATCACTCTATGCCACTCGTGTGGCAGCATGCATCCAGGCTAGAGGTGGGTAGTTACTTTGTAACTATGTAACTCTAAAACAAAACGTTCAATTTTTTTTAAAAAATTTTAATCATTTTCTATTTTGTACATAATCTTTCTACCCACCAATTTTTGTCTCTTTCGAACAACTCGTTCTTGGTAAGTCGAGTTTTGTTGTTGTTGTTGTTGTTATAGAGTGTATATTGAATTTTGGAAACTTGTACCAAAAAGCAATTTTCTAAATTTACACGTTTTGCCTTTTAGATATTGTTATAGGTTTGGATCAACATATGTTTCTGAACAAATGTTTTCTATCCTGAACATAATAAAATTAAAATATCGCTCAAAATTAACTGATATGCATATAAAGCAACTTAATTTTGAGAGCATCTTCAAGAAATAATCTTAACATGGATGATTTGGTAAAGAAAAGAAAATTAAGAATTCAAAAGCCACATTATACAAGTACTAACTGTCTAATAATTGTCTAGAATCAATGTTTCAGTTACTTATTTTCATTTAATATTTAACCTAAATGAATGAACTTGTAAGAAGTTTATAAACAATAAAACCTAAGTCTGCACTTTTGTCATTTTTAAATTTCAACTACAGAGCATTCTTCCAGAGAATTTTCTTATATGCCCAGAACTAGATTAAGAGTCTCAAAAACTTGATGAGATAATCAAATTATTTTAGAATACCTGCTTTTATGAACTCTTTGTGAAGACTACATCTCTTAGGTTCCATTTCTTGTTGTTTAAGTATTTAAATTTATTCTGGGTCCAACGTTAATTTGTCATAGTTCTAACTTTAAATGTTTGTTATTTTAATTATTTATCATGGTTCTTGTGTAAAACTTGAGCTATTTTATACTAGTATGTTTGGGATTCACAATCCAATAAAACCATATGTAACAACAACATAAATAGTTATAGACATTATTTCGTCGTTAATCTTTAAAACTGTTCTTTTCAAAAGAATAGGCTCAATTTTTTTTTTTTTTTTTTGCAAGTATATGTTTGGTAATATATACTTTTAAATACGGTTTAGCACTGAAATTTAAACTTAATATAGATAGATGCATATATTTCTATCTAAAATATATGCTAAGTAAGAAGAATTTATATACAAAAATATAATATGAACAACAACTTGCGTTCTTATGTCAAAAAATGATTATCGTTTACAAGAAAACAGCCTTAATTGAGACTCTTCATTAGTTTTATATATAAAGCTAAAATATCTTAAAAAATATATTATCAATTATTGCATTCCTAAAGGATGGATGAATGAAAAACGCAATGTTGTTTCTTATTTCACATTAAGAGGGAAAACAACTTATGTAATCATCAAATAATCCTTGTTTTTATTATGTGTCAAAATTTGTCAAGTTATTTTGGTATCTGTCGACAAAAGAATATGTAAAACAAAAATAAACAAAAAATACTCAAGGTTTCATACCAGTGACCTCACAAAATGAAGGATTGAATCATCGGACCATTGAAACCGGTTTTAAAAAAAACTCGCCTGAAATTTATACGTAGGCTCAGAATTATCGAAACAGTTGGGCTTATTAAGATTTTTCATCGTCTTGAGGAGACATGTTACGATTTATACAAATTTTTTTAATTTAATGATTTTCATAATTTTTTGTTTTCCTCCTATGTGTATGTATGATGTAAAACAGATTTTGCGCTCAAAGTTTCATAAAAAGCTAACCATTTAATTTTTTAAGGGAAACAATTCAAACTAATGAAGTGATTTTAAAATGCTACTCCTACAAAAAAATAACGTACATATATGAAACTTGATTTACAAGTACGTCAAACTATGTATAACAAAAATTGGAGTGGGTTTTGCGATAACATGATTGGTATTTGTACAATACTTCTTTTTATGAATGCTTATTGAAAATTCATTAAAAAATGTGTAAATTCTAAATTAAATTATTTTTTTTAAAAATTAAATATTGCTTTGATTGAAAAATGCATACCAACTTTTATTCCGTGTACTATTAGCAACAAGTGAAAAAAATTTCCAAGTATTAGGCACAATAGAAAAAAAGCCTTAGCATTTTAAATGAAGACTAAGTAGTTATTTTATCTTTCCGAGATAAGTCAGTTTAAAGTTTTGATTTGCCATTAGGATGTGAATAAAATCGAACATAAAAGTCATCACAACTCTACGTTTTTTTAATCTTAGAGCTTTCAAGTTTTGTTAGGTTACAGAAAAGTATATAAAATAATATAGGCTTAAAAAATTATATTTGATTTTTTGACCGAGTTTTGTCAATTGAATCGTACTGTGTCTCCTTAAAATAGAATAAACTCATGGTTGGAATTCAATCCCTTGAGATTGTTAGGAGTCCTTCCACTTTAAAATAATTCTTCATCCTGCATTTGATTTAGTACGAAACTTAGGATTGGTATACAAGTATTTGTAGGAAGGAATGTTTTCTTTTAGAGCAATAAATATTAAAGTAAGACAGATTTTTTATTAACTCATGCCAAACTAATTAAATTATTAAGTATGAAATAGGATCTCACATGAAAACATTCATACTTAATTTTTTAATAATTTTAAGAAAATTAAATGATATGGCAATAATATATACACCAGCGTTTCTCAAACAGCGCCCCCCCCCTTTAAAAGGTCGTGATAATCCTACGTGGGGGTGCAAGCATATAAAAAAGTCAAAAATAAAAGATTATTTTTAAAAATATTAAGGTATCCGACTTCTTCGGAACCGTACAGTACCACCTTAATTATAAACCGTAAAAATTATCAAGATAAGTATTACATTTTGTACACGTTTCCTTTAATTAATCGACATTTTAATTAAGCTAATTTTAAGCAGTAGCATAAATATTTTGTTAGTTTTCTTTTTTAATTCTTAAGGTACCCGAATACTTACAACAACTTTTTTTAAAAAAGAACAGAGATAGGGGAATTTTTTGTGGTTTTTAGATTTATTTAGTACATTTTAAGAAAAATATGCTAACATTAAGAAGAGAAAAAGAAATTACTATTACTAAAATGGGGAAAAAAAGGTAAACATTTGCAAAAAATAACAAAAACGGGGCCCATTACGTATCAAAAGTTTATGAACAAATTTTAAATTCTCTTGTGTTGCTATGTCATTCATTTTTAAAATGACCTTCAGGATAAAAGATATTTTAAATTTTACTAAAACTAGAGCACTTTATATTAGTTATTAAAAAAATTGTTTAAAAAAATAATGATTATATTCACATAAGGCATATGTGAATATAATCATTGTGTGGTACATGTGAGAATATTCATATAAATGTATTCTTTTAATACACAGGACTTTTAATTTCTGTATAATATTTATACTGTATATAATATGTACTTTTTAAAAATACTTTAAAATAATTTTATACATATGTGCAATTGTTACTTTATTACATAGTTTCAAATTTAAATGTGCTAGAAAAAATTTCTTTTCATGTATTTTGAGAGTTTTTTCCTACCCTCTTGATAATTCGAACTCAAGATAATTCGAAGTTTTTCATTTGTGCCTTCAAATGATCAAAAATCGACGGTATTTTATTACAGTCATTCATTTATTACCTTTTTACTTAATTCTCGCTTAAAATTAAGGAAATTTTATGATTTATATTAAAAAACTGAAATAATTTAGAATAAAGTTATTTATTTAATTAGTAAAATTACAGGCCACTAAAAACACCGGTTAAAAAAACAATGTCAACTCACTCAGACTATGCATACATACCGACATGAAATAGCATATTCACAAAATATAGATAGAAAAGTAGTCAGAAGATAATTTAAAGTTTAAGATAATAAAAAAGAAATTAAGGGAATTTACAAAAATATATAAGGAAAAATTTTAAGAAGATAAACTGAAAATCTTATAATCATTGTAGAAAATTGGTTTACAAAATTTCCTTTCCTGTAAAATAAAATTTTTTGTACATTTTTATCATAATTATATTAAATATACTCTAAACCTTCAAAATGTATCATTTTCTTATTATAAAAATTATAATGGAATAGTTTTTTAATTTCGTTAAAAGAACCCTGGGAAATGTAATGATACGTAACATTTTTGTTTCAAAAAACTTTTGATATTTTATATATTTTACATCTCATTATACTTGAACATTATTCCAAGCAATACTTAATATTTGTGGTTAAGGTATCCGATTAGGTTCGGAAATGAATTTTTATGAAAAGTGGTTTTTAGAAGAATTTTATTGGTTTGAAGAACATAAATAGGTTTAAAAAGTCATAACTATTAAATATATAGCATATATCACCCCTTGGTATTGAAAAAAATATAATTTTCCAAAAAGTATGCAAAATTTTTGAAGTTAAAAAACGTTATTTATATTTTTAAAAAAAAATAAAAACATTGGGCATAATGCAATTTTATTTTCATTGATATACTTCTTAATCTATCTGAAGTATCACACCCCGCAGGGTAAAAAATAATTTACGAAATAAATATTTTATAAGTATTTAAATTTGATGTTGATGATTTTTCGTCAAAATTACTGTAAGTAATATGCTAAATTTGCTGTAAAATGTGATTAAATGTAACTATATTAAAACTTGCTGTTTATTACTCTCTAAAGGGCTCTTTAAAAATATGTTAAAAATTTCATTGAATTTGATTGGATTGTTTTGGAGATATCCCATTTTTTTCGTGCACAAATTATCATAAAAATTATAATTTTCAAAAAACACTATAAAAAAATGTTCTTATAAGATAGATAAAGTAAATGCTATAAAAAACACTTAAACTCTCTCTGGTTTTATATATTGTTCCTTCTTCAAAATTTATATTTCTTTTATTTTCTATAATGGCCCTAACATAAAACACCTAAAAATCACTCTTGCAACCTAGTCAGATACCTAAAGATCTTTTTTATAGTTATTCTTTACTAAAGCAATTCCTTTTTTTAAAAAACTGTGCTAAATACCTTTGCATTTTATTTGTTAAAAAGTACTACACACCATCCAAAACACAGATATTTTAATACAACTTTTACCATGAATCAATTTTACATGAATTTAAAACTAATTTAAGGTCTTAATATTTTTAATTGAAAGAAATTTTAAGTCTTTTTGATGGAAATCCGAATGAAAATGTATTTTTTTAGCATAAAGTCGGATAGGCTTCACTATGTTGCATGTTATCACGTTAGCCCTAAAAGAATACGATAAAAATTTATGTCATTCAAAACCATAAAACTACATCATGTAAATCTCTTCCATAATCATACATTAAAAAGGAAATGAATATATGTTAAGTTAAAAATAGTAATAAATATAAAATGTATTTCATATTTACCATTAACACATTTAAATATTCCTGTGCATTGACAAAGATCCTGTGGATTTAGTGCAACAAAGTACTTTGGAAGAAAAAAAATATGTCCTTTTTTATTTTTTTACTCTCTACTTATGCCATGAAGGAAAAAATAAGAATTTAATGAGGCTTCAAAGAGAAAACCTCAAAACAAGAATAAAAAAAACATGCTTGAAAACGGTTACGGAAGATTGAGGAAAAACAACAGCAATCGAAATAACCTTAAATAGTAAAAGTGCGTATAATTTTCAGAAATAATTGTAAGCCCCTAAACATGTGTTACGTAAGAGAATAAAATACAATATTTCAGCTTTTTTTTTCTTACTATCCGAGATTTTTCCCAAACCTGAAACATTTTCAAAAATACAGATAATTTTTTTACAGTTCCATGATAACAAGCTTTGCTTCTTTGATTTTTTACTAAAATAAGAAGAAAAGTTCTCTTTGAAAGTACTTTTTGTCGACCAATTTTTATTTTTATGTTCTGAAAATTAAAAATACATTATATTGTTCTACTGTTTTATAAATCTAGAAGCTGTGATCAATGATGTTTTAAACTAGGGTTAAATTATATTTAAAAACTATTAAATGTGTGTTTGGAAAACTAAGAGTTATTATTTCAACTTAAGTTTGTCTCAAGCTTTTAATTTTCCACTATGCCTTGACGATGAAGTTTAAACTCAAAGTACCAGAGTTCGAATGAACTTTCCTTTGGTTACGAATCAAAATGATCATAATTGTTCATTGATCAGCTCATCGATTATAATGTGGTGTTAATCTGAAAAAATAAAATTAAGGTTTGCAATTTATAAGTGCAAAGAAGAAGAAAAAAAAGCAGACCTCTCATTAGGTATTTTGGATTAACATTGTCAGTGAACCGATTCAGTTGATACAAATTTTTAGTAAGAATATTAATCTAAGCAGTTTTACTAAGGAATATTATACTCTTAGGCATCAAAATTGCACAGTAATGAAGAATAGTTGATGCAAACGTCAAACTTGTAAAGAAAATAAGATCCTAGAATATGCAAATCAGCAGCTTTTAAGCCAAATCGCACGATACAATAGGGAGAAACGACATCTGAGATTCTGTATAAAAAAAGTTGAGCAGCAAGTTTCTCATTCGAAAAAAAAAACATTCGAATGTTGGTTGGTTGTGAGAAGATCGTAATACATGTGCTTCGTATATGAAGGAGAAAAGGCTGTCAGAACGTGTCAGAATACCATAGCAAGAGGTCCATCGTGGTCAATAGAAATTGCAGTTAATAGTTCCGGGATATTTCTACTCGCATTAGTCGGAATCCAACGACTATCATGTGAATATGAAATTAATGAGATCAGGTGGGTTATACGGAATGTCATGCAGAAACTCAAAAGCCAGCAATCACTAACACCTAAGAGGTCAAACATATTGTCTGGTTGACCTTTCAGGTTTGCACAGCCACGTCATGAACCTTGAGTTAGAAAGGGGTTTGGTTGCAGCACTACCTGACGGACAACAAGACGACATCTGGTGCAGCCCAGAATTTTATTACGCGACTTGCCTTGATACTACAGCATAGAGATGCGGGGAGACAGTGGAGCGCCCAACGAGAAAACTAAATACAAGAATAAAATCCTGTCTTCTTTTCAGACGATTTCCGGTTCTGCGTGCAGCATCATGAGGAAGAAATCCATGCCAGGAACCCTCAAGGTGAACATACGTGGTCTGTTTGAAATCGATATCGTCATATGGGCCCTGCATATGATGTGATTTGTCGGCCAATCATTGGATGCATGACATGGACATCTTTTATTCGCATCGTCGGTAATCTAAAATCAGCCAGTGTTACATTTCCTAAATCTTGAAGCCGGTTCCAGTCTTCGAAGGTCCAAAGAGTCTTTCAACAAGATAACGCAAGGCCGCATCGTAGAAGGTTATCACCCGACATACCTCAACAGAATGGATGTTCGACTGTTGCTCTGGACAACACGTTCCCCAGATCTCTCTTCCACTGAAAACATCTGTTCATAGATTACAGAGAGGCTCGGCTGTCAATGCTTTTAGCCACTATGATTGACGAAGTATTGCATAGACTTAAAGCAGTTTGATATGAGTAACTGAGTTTTCATTCAAGCCCAGTGCGACTCTGTAATTTACTGGATTAGAGTCATTTCATGTACTAGAGGTGGCTGCTGTGTGTTCTAATTTCGGATCCTGTATATTACCAAATTGTCTGTAAATTTAATTTCATACTTTCTTCATACTGTGCTGCATATATGCATAAGTAAAGATTTATTATTTACTTACCTTATTAATTTCACAAGTAAAACTGAGTAATAATGGATATCGTTTTGTTGAATTCTTAGAAACAATATCATTTTATTTAAATAACATACCGATGTAAAATTAATTTAAAGGAACAGCTCTCATAATTTTATGAATTTTATTACAGAATATAAGATAGAAAAAAAAAATGATAAAATTTAACGTAAATAAATGTTGTTTTTCGGAAATTTAAATTTTTTTTTTAAATTTTGAACAAATATTTTTATTTTAATTCCTCAAATTGCAAAGAGTTATAAAAAAAATTTAAATCGGGAGAAAAGTTTTAAATAAAAAAAAAATAGAAAAAAAAATAAAGATAGAAAAAAAAAACTTTGATAAAATTTAACGTAAATAAATGTTGTTTTTCGGAAATTAAAAATTTTTTTTTTAATTTTGAACAAATATTTTTATTTTTTAATTCCTCAAATGCAAAGAGTTATAAAAAAATTTTAAATCGGGGGAAAAGTTTTAAATAAAAAATCGAATTTTATGACTGTTTGAATGCCGCTATATCTATTGCAACAAATAATCATAAATTAACATAATAAAAAAACATATAACAAAAGAAGGTTAAGCACTTGTTTCTTATTTTATTTTTCTAGTTTTTGATAAGGAAAAGATGTAAATATATCATGTGTCATTTCTAATGATATTTTCTTGATTTTCGTGAGGCCTTGGTATTTATTAACTTGAAGCCGAAGCTGGTTTTTATCGTTTGGTAAACTAAAAAGGAAAAAAACAGATATTTCAGAAACAGAAACAAAAAGAAAGAAAAAGGAACGAAACAAAAGAGGAAAAATTAGATATTTCAGAAGCAAAAACAAAAAGAAAGAAAGAAAAGAAAAGAAAAAAAAAGGAAAAATTTGATATATCAGAAACAAAAAGAAAGAAAAAAAAAGGAAAACATTATTTTATTTATCTTTTCACAAATATAATTATACCTTTTTTCTGAATTTTCCTCTTAACTTTTGTTATATATATAAAGAGATAATTATTACTCTCATTACAAAAGATTTCAAGCATAGTGCATTTTCAATTCTTAACGTTTCTTCGTTATAGCGTTTGCTTGAAAGGAACTGACATTCTACGGATGATCAAATACGAAATTTTAAAGATCTCTAATGTCAAAGAATATCAATTCTCTTTAAAGAATATTGATGTTCTTTGACATCAGTAATCTTTAAAACTTTGTATTGATTTTAACCTCTATTGATTATTAACCTATTAAGATTTTTTTTTGTTATTGCTAAAACAAGAACGCATTCAATCCTTTAGTACTGGTTAGTTTAATTTTATATGTGGTATTTTCATATATCATGTGGTATTTTTTCTTTATTCCTAACTACACTTATGGAAAAAATTCCCAACACCAAGAAATAATCACTATAGACTAATGAAACTTTGGCATTATATTGGTCAAAGTAGCATATTTAATTGATCAAAGTTTCAAAACCAGAAGTTAATGAATGAAATGATGATACATTAAGAGCCGGTGTAACCGCCAGAGTCTTAAACCGAAACATGCAAAAGTGTGCCCATTGTGACGTACAGGTGCCGCGGATATCAGTTTAAGATATGGAATTACATGCTTGTTACACTTGATCAGTCAATATAAGGGCGTTTAACTTTGTTTGTGAAGGACGCTGGAGTTTTCGTCTAATGATCTCCCATTCGGGTGCGATTGCACAAAAATTTGGTGATCTAGCAGGCAGGGTATCTACATTCTATTGAGTATGTTGAGTAACAACAGCAGTATGAGGATGCACGTTATTCTGATGGAAAACACCTTCATAAATAATGTTTATGAATGGCAGCGCAACAGTTTGATTCACCAGACTGACGTAAATGTTTGCAGTCAAGGTACGTGGAATAACCCCAAAAGGGCACCTACTATCATAGAAAATTACACCCCGAAATATAACTTCAGATTTAGGTCTAATGTGTCTAGGCCACAGAAAGGTTGTTTTCGAAGGCGCTGATCTGACTTCTAATCAATATACGACCATCATTGGCACAAAGACAAAACGGCTCTCATCAAAGAACACAATACATTGCCACTTCACCTTTCAATGAGCTCTAGTACGACATCAATGAAGTAGCAGATATCATCGATTTGAAGCTAATGGTATGAAAGCTACAGGGCACCTAGCTCGGAGCTCTTCCTAAAACAATCAATTTGTTGTAGTCCACGCCAGTCTGAAGCTAATGCAATCTGTAATTTCTCCTGCGATGCATCATTGCCTTGCAGGGAATAATGTGATCTTCTTTATCAGTGATGACCCGTTTGTGGTTGGACCCCGGTTTTCTTGAGATAGTGTCTTCCCGGGACTGCTGTAGCAAACAATCATGTACAATGAATACATTTCTACCAAATCTTTCTGCAATATCGTGGAAAGAAAATCCACCTTTTCTTAGTCCTTTTATATGACCTCTCTCAAACTGTGTGAGCTGTTGATAATGTATTCTTAGTCTCTTTAAAGAAATTCTTGACTTACATAAACTTACTACATCAAATCTCAAAGATAAGTAACTCTCACGAACTTGACAGCACGCATTTTAAGCACATCTGATTCGCAAGCTGACGTGGAGCTACTAGCGCTACACTCATGCTCCTAACGCGAAATTCGGTAGAATGTATAAACATACCTACCAACTATCGTTTATTAAACACAGTGGTTCCCAAAGTGGTTTATATCGACCCCCAGAGGTCTATGACAGTCTGATAGGGGTCCACGTCAGTGAAAAAACTATTTGGGGGTTCGTGAGGCTTAAATGGGGGTCTACGATAGTGGCTCTCATTAAACCAGGTCATGACTTTAATTTTAAAAGAAAACTTAATCAGAACTAAAACCAGATTTTACCTATTTAAAAGATTTATTTATTAAATTTGATGTGGTTAATTTGCATTTACAAGGTGCCAGCAAAAATTTGATTAAAGCAAGGATTAATATGTCAGTGTGTCTTGCCAGAATTAATCTAAAGGAGTATAATGTTGGACGTCACGAATACTCCCAGTTTCTCAGTTGGTCACAGACAACCTTCCAGGAAAATGGTGTTTCAACCTCTAAGCTCGACATTCCAATTCAGAAAATTAGGTTTGGGAATACTTTGACTATTGTAATAGTACAGTAGACAATCAGTCCACATAGTCTCATTGAAAATTAAAACAAACAAAAATCATATTACAAGAGGAACTGATTGGAATAGGCTCTAAAGAAGATCTTAAAGTTTAGAAACAGAGGTCAGCAATATTTACTTAAAAAAGACATGCCTATTGTTTATCACGAATTTTGGACTATCGTAACAAAGTTTTTAATTGGTTTTCCTAGTGACAAGGAGTTTCAGCGTGGTTGCCAACCTAAAAAAAAGACTGACTAACCTTAGGGGATTTAAGATTAAATCTGATAAGACTGATGATAAATAATGAAAATTTATTTATTAATGAATCACTAGATTCACATCCCTCCTACAAAAGTATTTGTTTTTTCCTCAGCTATTTCATGTAACAGTGATTTTATGTTTCAATTAAATTAAATTTTAATGTTATTTAAATTTTAGTTTAATTAACATATACTTCTGAATTTTTAACTCTAAAATTAGAAATTGAAATCTTTTAAGGTGAATAGCTGTGAAAAAGACATTTAAGTTAATGAATTTGCAAAAATTCAGTATTAGGTAAGCAGGGGGGTCTACCTAAAACCGAAAAACATAGAAAGAGGTCTATGAGACAAAAAAGTTTGGGAACCTCTGACCTAATACAACTCTTTCTAGGTGTTGGGATTTTTATTACCCTCAGTGTATAACGAAGTGAATAAGATGCAATCTAAGTTTGTTCCTTTAACTTCCACTCCACCTATTTAAATATTTTCAGTGTCAGTTTCATTTCAAGTTTCTTAGCTTTCATTAATTTGCATGGCCTTGGACATTGTCTGAATTTCATCTTATGATTCACCTTCTCGATGCATTCTTAAACGTTATCTCCCGACTTAAAATTATTCCATTAGTCTGAACAGAAGTAACTGAAAATTTCATTCATTTGCAGCGACTTGCTTCAAATATCATACGTTATGAATCAATGATATATTCTTTCTAGAAACTACTACTCTGGAGTAAACAAATAGTTATCTCAAAAACCATAATTTTTCACTGATTTAATCTACTTGAAGGGTCATGGTTATTGGTCATATATTTCTTTAATAGTTTCCTTAATTTTCTAGAGCTATAAGAATTTTATATTCCTACTTTACTAAATTCTAAAAATATGTCATGTATTTATCTTATGCTGCAGGAAAATATATTCGGGGAATTTTCGTGTACTTTGCTCATATACATATCTGTCAAACATTTTATCCTTTTAGTGTCATATATGCAATCAAGCAATTTAACCACAAGCAAACAACCTCTAGATAAGTCAAACTTCATTTAAAATTGTATTTTTGTTTCCTCATCATTTTGCCTGTCATTCAGTTTCCTTTCTTTTAGATGAATACTAAATGGTTTTCAAAAGAGATTTTATTAGCTTATAGTTTCTTAAAAGTATTTTGTCAAGAAGCAATTGGTAAGTAGAATCTCTTTATACTCTTGAGTTTGGTAAGTGTTGCTCTTTTTTTAAAGATTTAATTTTATTATTCATTAATTTGAATGAATTGAACGATTAAATAGTTTAACTTACGTTTAATGGACAATTTTAAAAATAAGTAGAAAATCTTTGTATGAAATGATTTTATACATGAAATGAAATCCTGTTCAAATAAGTATTTTTTTTTATTCTCCCTTTTGAAAATTTATTTTAAACCTATCTTTCGATATTGACTTTAAGTATTAAAAATATTGATTTAAAAATTTTTTGAATTCCCTACTTTTATTTCATATATGTTTTATTATTCTGAAGACCAACATATATTGTAAAATATGAAAGGCATATACGCTGAACTCTTTTTTACACGATTTTGAAATACTACAGTTCACACCAATGTACTATTTTACAAGGTTTTTTTTTCTGGCACAAATACTCCCCTAAAACTTTTTTCATAAATTACGGGGAATACCCGAATTTTATAATCCCTTTTTTTATTTATTTTGTTGGGCTTCAACTTGAACAAAGCAATTAGTTCTTCAGTATAATTGTATTTTGTGTTCAAGTGTTGTTAGTACGATGTAATAAATAATCTCAATAAAGTTCTAAAAGTTGACGTTCAAACTAAAGTTATTTTTTAACTCGATGGTGGAATTTTCAATATAATTTGTGTTGATGACAGTTCTGTCTATTACAGGCCGTTCATAACGAATGAAATTCTTCAATTTAATCAAAGCGGATAGCTTTGTACGAGACATATTTGACACATCTACTCATGATTACATTTTTAATTCAGCTCAAAGCAAACGTGCATGCTTGTTATCAAATAACAATAAATAGTTATTAGTTAGACGCTTTATTTCTAATTTCAATTCGAATTTTTATACATTGTATGTATTTATACACTAAATTTTCTCTATACACTAATTTTATTTATTTATTATTTTTTTTGTAATAAATATGAGCGGCTTTTGTTTTATAAATACATAACAGGGATTTCATTAATATTTTTGCACGTTTCTTTGGGAAAATGTTTAGAATTCTTTCATTTTACGCTAATTTTAAAGTTGAGGAACGGATGCCCAAATTTACCATGTGTCACGTGTATTTTCTTACGTGATCTTTTTTGCATGGTTTTCTAAGGAACGTATCTGCCATGTAAAAAAGGTGTATATCGATAAATTCAATATCTTTAGACAAATAAAAATATTATGATCTTCAGTTCTGCATGTACTACTTAAATATTTCCCTCTTTGTAGGTCTGAGTGATATTTTTCGTTTTAAGATTTAAGTATACGACTACTTGCGACAACTTTTTTTAAAAAATGGAGAAATGGGAATTTTTTTGTTGTTTGGTTTGTTTTTTTGTTTAGTATATTTTAAGAAAAATAGGTTAAAATTATGAAGAAGAAAAGAAACTATTATTACTAAAATGGGGAAAAAAATGAGTAAAAATTTACAAAAATAACATAAACGCGGCCCATTCTGCATCAAAAGTTTATGAACAAATTTTCAATTTTTCAATTCTGATGTGTTGCTATGTTATTCATTTTTGAAAGGACATTTAGGATAAGAGATATTTTAATTTTTACAAAAACGAGAGCACTTTATCTTAGTTATTATATGAAATTGCTTAAAAAAAACAGTGATTATATTCACATAAGGGACTGTAAATTTTGTAATAAAACAGTGATTGATAAATTTGAAAGTTAAAACACTTCTACTATTATACAGAACATACACAAAAAATTTCGGTTAATTATTTACAAAACTTTTTGAGCAATCACTGTGGCCCTGTTTAAGAATTTTCAAAAAAAAACACATTTCGAGTAAAACGCGTTTTTAAAATATGACAAAACTTGCTTAAAGTAATGGCATTTGCCTTTACTAAAACACTTGTAGTTTTTGTTCTAGTGAATGGAAAATAATAAACTTGGTATTTTTATAAGGCTAATAAGATGACCTATAAAACAAAATCATAAAAAATTCACAATTTTCAGATAGTCAGATACCTTAAATGGAACGGCAAATCAAAATAACAAGGTCCGTTTGCAATATCCCTCGTGTTGCAACGGAGGGTAACGCTGATAAACAATCAATCAATTATTCAATAATATAACTAATAATAATAATAAAATAATAATAAATTAATAATCTAACATGATTTATGAGGAAAAAGAAATGTTTCTAAAATTGTGAATAACAGACCTTCGTCGTTGTCGAACCAATATCTGCTATTTGCGAGAGGTATAATTTGTCACATAGCAATTTTTATTTGACAATATTCATTCTGATAGACATTGAATATTTTTTAGCTACCCCAATCCACCGTATAATGCTTAAAGTCAGCATTAATCTACATACGAAAATTTAGCTAAAATATATATATTTAAAATATTATATAAATACAATATTATATAAATATTAAAATAATTATAAATATTATATATATATATTCATATATACATATAATATTTTTCATACAAAAATTTAGCTTGTAAACAAGTCATAATACTCAAAATGTCAAAATCACCAAAGTACGTAAGGCAGATATTGGTTTTTCACCGACGATATTCCAATTTGCACCTAAATTATTCATAAATATATTCTTCTAAATGTTTCATCTTGCAACAATATTCTTGTGGAAATTCCTAAGGACACCTTAAAATTCTTAAGGTGTCCGACAACTCTAAAATTGTGAATTTTGCCAAAAAATGAAAATATTTTTATGATGTATTTTATACGCCGTCTTATTAGCTTTATAAAGATACCAAGTTTATTATTTTCGTTCACTAGAACAAAAATTACAAGTGGTTTAGTAAAAGCAGATGCCATTACTTTAAGCAAGATGTCATACATTAAAAGGCATTTTAATCAAAATGTTTTTTTAAATGCTCAAACGGGGCCAGAGATTGCTAAAAAAATTTGAAAATAATTAAATGAAATTTTGTGTGTATGCTCTGTATAATAGTAGAAGTTTTTAAACCTTCAGATTTATCAATCACTGTTTTATTACAAAATTTACTCTCCCTTATGTGAATATAATCACTGTTTTTGTAAGGAATTTCATATAATAACTAAGAGATAAAGTGCTCTAGTTTTTGTAAAAATTAAAATATCTCGTATCCTGAGGGTGATTTCAGAAATGAATAACATAGCAACACATCAGAATTGAAAATTTGTTCATAAATTTTAGGTACAAAATGGGCCTTGTTTATGTTATTTTTTTTTCAATTTTTGCCCATTTTTTCAATTTTAGTAATAATAATTTCTTTTTCTCTTCTTAATTTTAGCATATTTCCATTAAAATGTACTAAACAAATCTTAAAACAACAACAACAACAAAATCCTCATATCTCCATTTTTTTTTTTTTTAAAGTTGTCACAAGTAGTCGGATTCCTTAAAAGGACATAAATATCCTAGTGTCTTGATCATGGCCATACTGGAATTTTTGGAAATGAATGGGCTTATTTCTTGGCTAAATTCGCAACCAAGCGGAGGGTTGAAATATCAGTTAATATTCCAAAATTGCTCTCCAAAGAAAAAAAAACTGAAGGAAATGTTGTCACTCTTGGGAACTTTCAGTACACGCAATCAACTCACTCTTTTCCGACAGTGAAATTTTTTCCGATAATTCCGCAAAGACTGCTTTATTATCACTTTTTTTTACAAGTTTTTGAAATCACACATTTACTTACTGATCTTACCTTATTTTAAAGTGTACCTCAACAGATTTAACCAAAGTCCTTCCAAACTTTGTGACTGCAATTTTGGTGGTGAGCTAAGTGTTGAACATATGATCCTTTTTCTTTCGAAATTTCAACAATGCTTGAAAGTTAAATTGCATGTTGTTAAAATTAACTGGCCTTCTAATTTTTTTTTCCAGATTATTTCAAGTAAAGCTTCATTCGCGTTATCTTGTTACTTCATTGATTTGATTTTGTAATTTTTTCATTGCTCTGATTTTATGACTTCCTTGTTTTGGTTTTTATTACTTATTTCTTTAATTTTTTTAATATACTTGGTAACGGTAATGGTTATACATTTGCGAGGAACCTTAGAGAAATCTATATTATTCACTCATCATAATAAGTTGAAAAAAAGAATAATTTGTTGAAGTTACATTCAAATAGAAAGCAGTCCACATTGAGTGCAGCGCAACAACACTGGTGGAGAGGTGAGTGGGAAACCACTCTTCGAGTTAATTTAGTTTCTGTTTCGCTTGTTTGTATTTGTAACTTTTATGTTTTTGTTATTTAATCCTTGTTTCGTTATTTATCCTTTATTTTATTTATCTTATTTTGTTTGTCATACCTCTGTAAGTAAAACAAATTTTGTCTAAGCATGCTTGTGGTGCATGAAAATTAATTTATTTCTTTTCAATAAAAAAAAATTCTTATGATATTAGACAGAAATATTCATAGAACAAACTGAATGTTTTTTATTTAGAACATTTTTCATTATTTTCTAAAGAAAAAGGCGTTAGAGACATACAAAAAATAGTTTAATTCCATCAATAATTTTTTTTGTCGACATTTTAGGTGCATAGTCTTTTAAATTAACTAAATTTAATTTTATAATAGTTCTCTTAAATGATTCAACTGACAAAAGTATGATTCAATTGACAAAATTCGGTCAAAAAATCAAATCTAATTTTTTTAGCCTACAATATTTTTTATATTCATTTCTACAAACTCACAAAGTTTGTAATCTCTTAGCTTAAGAAGTTGTGATAACTTTTACGTTTGTTTTTATTCACAAATTTTTATTTGATTTGCCAATCGCAAATCAAAACTTTAAACTGACTTATCTCAGAAAAATAAAATAACTAGTTTATCTTCATTCAAAGTGCTAAGACTTTTTTTCTATTGTTCCTAATACTTAAAGTTTTATTTCACTTGTTGCTAATAGTACATGAAATAAAAGTTGCCTGCATTTTTCAATCGAAGCAATACTTATTTTTTTTTAAAAATAATTGAATTTAGAATTAACACATTTTTTAAGGAATTTTCAATAAGCATTCATAAAAAAAAGGAATTGTATTAATACCAATCATGATATCGTAAAACCCATACCAACTTTTGTTATACATTGTTTTACGTACTTGTATATCAAATTTCATATAAGTACGTCTATTTTTAAAGGGGAATAGTAGTATTTTAAAATCACTTCATAAGTTTCAAGTTTCCCCCATAAAATATTAAATGGTTGTTAGCTTTTTATGAAATTTTGAGCTCACAATCGGTTTTACATCATTCATGCACATAGGAGGCAACCAAAAAATTTATGAAAATCATTAAATTAAAAAATTTTGTATAAAACATACCATGTCCCCTTAAGACTTTTCAGCAGTGTGGTCTTTGTCACTTTGTAAGGATCCTGCTTGAGCACCTAAAAGTGTGGAAGAATTGGAAAGAAGACTAGCCATACTTCAGAAACAATCCAATTTATTCACAATATTTGCCACAACTCAGATTCAGTCAATCAGCGTAAGAGATGCACCTAATTAATAAATCTGTAGACAATTAACGAGGTACGCGAGATATGAGAAGACTTTAAAACAAAATACACTTACTCAAGGCAATAACTCTGACTTCTTAGCTATTTAATCTAGATTCAATCTCCAGTGACAGATAGTCACCCTAAGTAATTCAATTATCAAATATTAACTATCCGCGATTTCACATTCAGTTTGATTAATCAGTGTCTTGTAGCAATCTATCCTATTTCTCTCTTTAACCTGAAAGACTAGACTATGTATAGTAGTCTTAATTTGCACAATCACGTCTTCTTCTTCGAGAAGAAGTTTTATAATAAAATATTTTTTAAAGACCAGAAATCCCCCAGGAGGATTATTAGTGAAAAGGTCGTGGACAGAACCGTCACAACTTGACCTCGGATCAAAATTCCGAGGTCCGTTTGCAATACCTGTTGGTTCCTGCTTTCCTCTGAAACCCGTCTACCCTCAGACCCGACAAGGTGTGTGGGAGAAACTGAATAATCAGCAGACATGATTCACTCTAATTATTTTATTGTCACCAAAATATCATGCAGACACAGTAACAATCTAATTGAGATAACAGATCAGAAAGTAGAGCGCAGAGGTGAGACTCAATAGCCTGGGGATAATAATGCGGACCCTCAACCGATTCCACGATAGCTGAAACACGTTCAATATAAACTACACACTTCGCACACTAATAAGCTAACTTCTATTTAAATAAGGATCACTATACCTGTACATTTAAGAAGTCAAGTCCTACACTTGAACCTTGAAGGCGATCCTTATCTGGATTTAATCACCGTCGATTGATCCACTGTGAGTAATCTTTCATTGATAAACTCTAATTGCACTTAATCAATCCACGATCCTTCACTCTCCAACTAACCATCTACCTCACCAACTAACTTGCCGACTAACTCTTAAAACTCACGAATACAGAATTTATATAATATACTTAATTTGCATAATCACGCTTTCTTCACTTGGCGAAAGTTAGTTGAATTAAATATTTTTCTTAAAAAGCCCTGAAGGGGTTAGTAGAGCCGCGTATAGATCCTTCACACGTTGCCAATAGCTTTCGTGAAGTTTCGAAATGCAACATTAATAATCAATCAATGAATGAAAGAATTCGAACATTTTAGAATTAGAAAGAAAACGAAAGAAGTATTTAAGTTTAAAAAGAAATACTTCTTTTAAAAAATTCGTAAAAAAAGATTGTAAAGATTCTACGCCAAAGAAATTCAGAAAAAAAACCTCTAAATAAGCATATGAAATACGAGCCCATGATTTCCCATCACATGGTCCTAAAATAAAAGAAACTTCTCCCAAATTTTTCAACTCAAATCTATAGTAACAATTTCAGAATTGATTCATAAAATAACGAATGAAAATTTCTATAACTATATAAAACTGTATAAAACAACCAGTTACCAAAAAATTGATTGCATTACTGCAGAAATGAAAATAATTTCTTTAGTATGTGATATATTTTTTGATAGTAAAATTTATAAAATATAGTTTTTTTTTGTATTTAAGTCTTCAGAAATTAAAAGTCAACACTTTAAATTCATAATTTATAATTTCATAATTCCAATACCAAAACGGCCAATAATTATTTTGAAAGTTTCAACTCCTACTATTAGCTCACACTCTCGCTATATTTATTTTGTTCAAATTTTCAATCGTTAATAAAATACTTACTATTCATCCACACAATAAAGTTCAAATACATTTTTTTAAACTTGTAGTAGATGCACTTGATGTTAATACAG
The DNA here is from genome assembly GCA_019973975.1 of Trichonephila clavata. Taxonomy (NCBI): domain Eukaryota; kingdom Metazoa; phylum Arthropoda; class Arachnida; order Araneae; family Nephilidae; genus Trichonephila; species Trichonephila clavata. Next base: position 26,341 of record BMAO01034459.1, on the reverse strand, counting down.
TTTTTTTTTTCAAATATTAATTCATCAATTAACGATTCATTAATTCAATAAAATTAATTACCGGTTTTTGACGCCAACTTAGATTTGTCTGCATTGTTGCAACGATGTAACTGCTAAAAAACAATGACAAAATTTAGCATTGAAAACCGGTTTTTCAGCCAAACTAGCCAAACCGGGTGTGCATTGTTACAACAATGCAGACAATTCATGATGTTTTTTCACAATTCCTACTATTAGTTCACTCTCTTTCTTTATATATATTATATATATATATTTTTTTTTTTTTTTTTTTTTTTTTTTATATATTTATATATATATATATATATATATATATATCTTGTTCAAATTTTCAATCTTTAGCAAAATACTTTCTATTTATCCATTCAAAGTAGGAATTGACTTAATTTTTTTACATCACTTGTTTACTTTGTATTTAATTTGTTGTACTATGTATATTCGCTTGTTTTATGCATAAAATAAAACAGTACACACACACACACACACATGCACGATCGGTAATTGCAACAATAACCAAGTAAACAATTTAAAGTAAATAATTCATGATAATATAAAACATAAACTGGTTATATTGTTAATGATTTCCAACAATGAATGAAAAGTGTAATACTTATTTTTAGCACATTTAGTTTGAGATTAGGCAGACCTAGTAATATTTATATTATGCAGCTGCACCTTGCTACTGTACAAACGTATAATAGCTTTTCCAAGTGAGTAAATGTTTAGTTTCTAATGGTAAAAGTAATATTTATTTGTATTAGCCTAACAAAAAAAAATATATCGTTTATTTTAAATGTAGACTTTCCTATTTTTCGGAACACTCTCTAATACTTCTCGTTTGATAGTTTCGTACATGTGTGATTTTGTTGTACATTCAAAATCTTTATCAATTCTATCCATCTTTATTCATTCATCTTTATCAATTGTTAGTGTGTGGATTATTACTTTCAAATTTTCACAATTTTTGCTGTATTTGTTTTATTATATTTGAAAGCACAATAAAAATGAATACTTAAAAATAATGAAGGCGCGTTTTTTGATAATCATTTCGAGCATAGACATAACGAAAAAATGGAGGAAAATTATAAGTTTTCTTGCAAGACAAGATTATAGTCCTTTTTTTCTTGTAAATTTAGGAAAATAGTATAAGAGAATATTTCTAGAAAACCACCAAAACATTATAAAAGGCATCTTATATCAATAATCTTCTTTATGAATAACTTTTTATATGGATCGATTTTCATTAGTAATATAAAATTGTTAATTTATGCATTCAATTACATAAAAATTAAACTAAAGTTTGGTGTTTCATTTGATTATTTTTAAATAATCACTCTTATCAAAAAGCGTGTTTATTACTGACACATAAGCCAGATTTTTTTAAAGAAACAAAACAAAATCCATACATTCTATATCTCTTTATTTCGAATTTTTGAAATACACAAATTGGTGAAATCCTACTTTACTCCACACCTTTGGCAAAAATTATGCCAAATTATTACAGCAGCTCATTTTTTCAGCATTGGGCATTTGTCCAATATGAGGACAATAATTCGCCGTTGGCGAAAAATAAAGGTGGGGACCAAAATAGGAGTCAAACCTCAGTCATCAGAATTTTCGTCATTCATTTTTCATATTTGTATAATCGTGTTTTTCAGAATTAAAGTATAGGAGATGTTAGAGAGGAATTCAGAAAGTGCATCAAGTGAGAAAGATATTTTACCTTTTCAAATGGGATATTTACCAGAACGATTCCAAGAAAAGCTCCCAGTTATAACGAAGGAGACGCCAGAAAATAAAATTACAGGACTTCAAATGTTAAAAGAACTAATGAAAAGTTTGTAAATTTTTCATCACTTAAATATCTAGTAATACTTTGAAAAACATTTTATTTCCTTCATTTATATTTGTCACATTCTTGAAATATAAGTAGAATTTCACAATCTGTGTTCTTGATATAAAATATTTAATTCTATTTATGTATAAATTTCTTTAAGTTAAAATATTTGAGCTAATTTTTAATTAACTATTTAAATTATAAAGTAATTATACAGATTTTGAACAAAAATTCTCTTCTAATTGGTTATATCGTCTGCTTTAATTCAATAATTCAAATGTAATTCTAATTTATTCGGTTATTTAATTTATTTTCTAATCGTCTGTTGTTAAAATTAGTTTGCTTAAGATGGCATTTTTTTAAGTATTCTAAATAAGTAAGTTCTGTTGAAGACAGAAGAATTGTAAAAAGTAATCGACGTTGTTTTTGAACGAAATATGCATTCAAATTGTGTACGTTTTCGAGCTATTATTATTCATCAAGACATCTTAATCATTTGAGTGAGTCTATGAAATAAACTTTAAAAGCATGTATTCAATATCTATATAGAGAAATTAAAAAAATTTCCTTTTTAAATGGTATTAAAAAATAAGAGGAATAATCAGATTAGAAATAGATATAAATTTAAAAGTATATAAACTTAACATTATATGTTAACTATGAAAAAAAATATAATTTTTAAATTAAATTTTTTTTTATCTAAAAGTAATTTAAAAATATTTAAACTTTTTCTGTGTTAATTGAGAAAAACAATTTATTTAAGGAAAAACATGATTTTTAATTCAAATTTAAGTGTATTATTTAATTTTTTATGTAATAACTCTGAAAAAAACATCAAACATGTGTCTTTTCAAATATTTTAAACCATTATACTGTACCTTTGAACATGTGATAAAAATAAAACATTATAAAGTTAAATCTTTTTTTAAAAAATAGGTATGCATTTTTTTTAAAAATTTCAGATTAAAAATTCTTAATTCCTATTCATATAAAAGAAAATTTGGTTTTTAAGTTACTTTGAATGTGATGAAAGTATAGAGAAGAGAGTACAACTTTTTTTTCTAATTTATTTGTTGGTTCATGAATTCTGAAGCTGCGCCGAAGTATTTAATTATTTTTTAATTGTCACGCGTGTTTATTTATGTAAAATATCTAGCAGCAGATTTTTTGTTTTGATTATTCACATTATTTTCTTATTCAAATCGAATCATGGGATAAAGTTAGTTACGTTGAAACTTCTTTCTTGTGATGTTAAAATTATTATTCAGTGGAAACTATTCTTAATGATCTATTTTAAACTGTTCATTACTGTTCTTAAATTCGTTAGATTAATTTATAAACGTACATTTTACTGATTCTATTTAAATTAGAATTTGTATCTACACCAATTTATAATCATAGTTAAATTGTTTCATAATAAAGTTTTGTTTTAACTTACAGATGATAAAGATTTTGATAATATTGAATTGGATGATGACTTTTTGCGATTATTTTTGAGGTGTGAAGAATATAACATAAAATTCTCCTTTGCAAGACTGAAAAATGTACTCTACTTAAAAAGAGATCATCCATACATGTTTACAAACCAGCGATACGAGAACACTTCCATATCTTTCACCAAAAACATTGTTACATTGTTGCCATATAGATGCCCAGATGGATGTGCTATATTTCATATCAATTTAGGTATGTAATATCTGTTTTTGAAAATTCTTTCAAAAAATTCTTTATTTGCTCTTGAAATGACTTTTTTCAATTCCTACTATTTTAGCTCATTCTTTCTATATATATATTTATCTTGTTCAAATTTTTAATAATTAATAAAACAGTTTCTATTCATTAATCAAGTTCAAATAAATTTTTTAAAACTTGTAGTGGATGACACTTGAGGTTAATACAGTTTATTTCTAACAAAAATTCATTAATTACCAGTGAGTTAATTAAATTAAATTAATTACCGTTTTTCGACGTCAACTTAGATTCGTCTCCATTGTTGTAACAATGTAACTGTTAAAACAATGACAAAAGTTTACGTCGAAAACCGGTTTTTCAGCCAAACTAACCAATCAGGTGTGTATTGATACAACAATGCTGACAAATATATATATATATATATATATATATATCTTTTTCAAGTTTTCAATCATTAATAAAGTACTTTCTATTCACCCATTCAAAGTAGGAATTGACTTAAAAAGATTTTTTCATACTACTTGTTTAATTATAAACACAAAGTATGTGTTTTGAGAATATATATATATATATATATATATTGTGTGTGTTTTTTGTTGTTTTTTTTTTTTTTTTTTTTTTTTTTGTGTGGTGTGTGTGTGTGTGTGTGTGTTGTGTGTTGTGTGTGTGTTGTGTTGTTGTGTTTGTTTTTGTTTTTGTGTGTGTGTGTTTTTTTTTTTTTTTTTTTTTTTGTGTTGAAATAGACGTGGCCGTTGAAAGGTATTTCCTTATATAGTTACTATTTATGATGGTTGATGAGGCAGTACTGGGATTAATTAAAACTATTTTACTATACATCTTGAAACATTTAAGCAAGACAAGGACGACACAATACACACACACAAACCAAGCTGCAGCCGGCTACATTATGAAGCAGACAAATACAGAAGCGAAAGAGGGTTGGTCTTCAGGAATCTCAGTATTTATAGGCGACTCAAATCACATAATCTGAGTGGGTAGCTAGATGTAGTTTAAAATATTCTCGTTAGGCGGCTGGTTAACTTATTACTAAAACATTGGTCCTGAAGTGATGAACCATAGGTAATTAAAAGTTATTAAGAATAATTTAATGGGGATTATTATATATATATATATATATATTATCAGGGATGTCTTAAGGCGTTTGCTAACTGGGCCCGGTGCCTCGGTTGCAATGAGGGCCTCGTTTTGGTCTCGACTCAGCCTTAAGATCACAATTTGAATAATTCCAACGGTCACATGTTATTTCCTGTTGTATTCTCCAAAAACCTGGGAATTTCGGACGACATGTCAACTAGCTACATGTGATGACCATAGTCCATTTACAGGCCTAGACCACCATACACACTATCATTATTCATTCAGTCAAAATTACTCATTCAGTCCGGTTTGTAAGATTGTAAGTCATGCAAATTTATTTGTTTCGGGTTATTGTTTGTTAGAGTGTTTGATAACGTGTGCTACGTGCTGTATACTTTTAAGGGTCATTATTGGGGCCTACATTTGTGTTGGGGCCGTCAAGAAATCTTAAGACTTCCCTATATATGATATACAGAGTATCCCAAAATTTAAAGTCAAGAGGGCACAGGATTAAGAAAAAGAGTTTTGAGAAAAATAAAAATAACATTCCTTATTATTTATTCAGGGGATGAATAGCCTGTTTTTGAAAATCTGGAAAATTAACACTCGTTACATCAGGGGTGGGCAGATTTTTCCATGGTACAGGCTACTTCTAACTTTTTTAAGGTGTTGCGATCCACCCATTCTCTAGTCTAGCTGGCAATGGTATTCCACAAATATAAGATTTTTTTAGCATACACGTCTTAAGTCTTAGTAAAGGCGGTCACCCCAAAATTTCTTGGCAGTTCACCGGTCGATCGCGATCGATTTAATGTCCACCCCTGCTTTACATCAGGAAGTACTGTGGCCATAAATTTTGACCTCTGACTACTTTTAAACAAATCGAAAATGTAACTGAACTGCTCCAGAGGATTGATGAAGCAGCCAAAAAATAAATTTAATTAGTTACCTACGACTCATCAAGTTATCACTTTAAAAAAAATGTAAAGCCTGAAACTGTGTTGAAGGCAAACATTTCGAACATTTAATTCGTTAAAGTATTACAAAAATGTCTTCCGTTTTATTTATTAAATTTATTGCTTGGTTTGAGTTACACTCTTAAGATTGTTTTAAATGAAGTCATTTTTTTGAAAAAAATTCAATAGTTATCATGGTTTAAAAAATAACAAGGGTTGTACGATTTTGAAATATTAACTATATTGGTCCTCTTTTGAAATAACTGGCCTAGGGTAGTGTGTAATATTTTTCTTTTTATAAGTAGTCAAAGTTAGGTGACATCATTTCTAAACTCCGAATCGAAGACCCAACCCCCTTCATCTCATGCCTGGTAGACGTTGAGGGTGGAGCACCCTGCAAATATTTAAAGTGATGACAAACCAATATAAAAGTACCCCAATGCAATGCCGAATCAGAAAGCAATCTTTGAATCACTAAATGGTGGCTAAATCCCGAAAACTCACTCATCCTAATTTTATAATGAATTCCTTTGTAACCTTGATTAAAATGGGGGGAGGGGACCACATTTTCCCAGCGAACATTTCTACCAGGCACATCTGTACCAATTAAGTCTCAGCCGATCGCAGAATTTCTATAAAAAGATATCAAGTTTATGTCTTGTTGAATTCTCTGTTCGACTACTGCCGCCAAAGATGGAGGAATACTCATAATCAATGTACCGGTGTATCAATCATGAATGGGTTTGCCAACGTACAAGGAGCGATTTCCAAGCAGAAAAATAATCGTAGAATATTTTAACGGTAGCACAGACAACTCGTAAAAAGGGGATGGAGATACTTCTGCATGAAGTGGGTGAGCGGTTTGAACGAAGCACGCGAATAACAACTTGACAACAAAGCGTGAGCTATATGCCTGTAGTGCAAGAAGTGTATGTCTTAAAAGTATAAAAAAAAGATTTCCCTAAGCGTCCTGCAACAGGTCAGCCAGAATCTGCAGCATTATTCTGTTTACGGAAAAGGAAACCTTGCCATATGAGGACATTTATAATAAACACAACAGTCGAGGGTCCGTGGGTAGCCTAGTGGTTAGAGCATCGGACCCAGACCGGAAGGCCTGGGTTCGATGCCCGATGTCACCAAATACTCGTCGAGTACAAACGGAGAACGTGCTCGTTAAATCTAGGGGTCCGAAATCTGTAGGTCAAAATCGTGCTGTCACCTTCATGGGCTCAAAACTTAGGCTAATAACAGACGTATCTCTAGCCCGTTGCCATGATGAATTTCGTGGGCCTCGATCTGACTATGTCAGACAGGTGGCATAAGCAACAACAACAGTCGAGTGCAGGTCATATGAAACACGTTCAAAAAGCAAATTATATATGCAACACGTTCAAGAAGCCACCAAAACAGATTCTTTGAAAATGTATGAGCGGAGATAATTAATGATAACTAATATAGGACGCTATATTTTATTAGATCACTTTAGTGGATAAATGTACCTCATTTTCTTGAAGAAAGTATGGCCAAATTTGTTGCTAGTTGTGCCGACAAATCGGATAACGATTATGCGGTTCCATGGTTCTTTTAGAGTATACGAAATTTTTTCCGTCGTTGAGGTTATACCTGCATGGTAGCTGGTTTTGCTTATTTGGTCAATTTTATAATTTTTTTTAACCAACGCTTATCCCCTAACTTTTTCCTTATTTGATTACAAACCTCTCTGAAACGGCTTGGTGATTGCATTCCGGGAGTATATTGTATTGGGATTTTTGTTTGTTTTAGCGACTTCTATTCCGGATTTCATTTTGGACACAATCATGTCATGCGCAATAGGCATATATATACAATAATTAATAAGCACATGACTTAAAGGTTCGGTTCGGAGGATGTGGAAGGAGAGGAAGTGGAAGTTACATAATAGATTCGCAGCTTCAAATTCCTGAAAATCTGATTCTTAAAATTTAAAAACTTTTCATATAATTGAAAATAACTAATTCTTGTAAATAGTAACACACTGAAATCTCTGAATTTCCTTTCATGATTTTCTTTTAATTAATCGATGATAGTTTCTATAAATCTACGGTTCGCTTATTTCTTTATTAAATGAAGCCTTATCACTTGGATAGTTAGTTACATTGAATGTCTTGGTTGCGCAAGCATATACAGGGTGTTGCCAAATTCGCCCGACAACTTCAGAAGGGTATTAGTAAGTAACGTGAGAAGACAATTCACCATAAAACATGGGATCGTAAACCCCGTTTAGTCGGTGAAAATCGCTATAATAGTAACCATTGGAAAGACGATGGACCAGAAGAGGCCAAACGAATGCGGGGGTTAAAATGTGCTGCCTGAATGCCTCATTGGCGTAAAATAGCATGTTTTCGAACAGCACGTTCTCTAGGAGTTGCTGCAGGGAGTACCAGCCACTGTGCCTCACGATGTGTGGTTCATGTACTAAAATGTTTTTCAAAATTAACCCCCCTCCAACGTTCTCTCGGACATAAAGCGTCTTGCAGTCCAATATAAAGCAGATGTTGCGCTATTTGGAGGAAGAACTTTACAGGTATCTTGCGAGAGAATATGAAGAAGAGCAGGGCAATCGGATAGATGTTCCCCAGTCATTGGCACGGATTTATAGTGAGGACAGAGCGGTAAATCAGCTAGGTCAATCTTAAACAGATGAGACTGCAGGTAATTATGTGCGGTGATGACTCTAAAACATGCCATTCCCTCCATCGTAGGTAGGGCAAAAAGTTGACCACGTCTTTAGCCATCGAGCAGACGGGACCAAGATTTACCAACAGCAGGTTCTGTATGAATAGATATGCTTTTCTGACGAAATTTGTTCCTGACAAGTCGCTTGGTGTTTCGAAGAGGCATTGGAAAGTAAGGTGGATTCAGCGTAGAAACCTCTTTGGCCAACTTGGCTTGTTCGTTTCCATGAATGCCGCAATGAGATGGGATCCATTGAAGGACAACCTATCTTCCGGCGCTAAGAAATGAGTTAATTAATTGTTTGCACTCAAAAGAGTTCGAGTGCAACTATTGGTGACTATTCCCATCAAAATTTGATAGGAACAGATTGTAGCCAGATACGGTCTTAATTGTGGCTTGAGAATCTATGAATATCGCAATATTTTGACCAGGAGTACCACTAATAGCTCTGAAAGCCAATAATATTGCAAAAATCTCACCATCAAAATTGGCTGACCAGACACTAAGAGGTTCTTTAAGATTAAAAGAGCACCAGCTCAGGCTCCACCAAAGAAGGCTGTGGCAGAGCCATCAGTAAATACATGAAATTAGTCTTGATCTAGATACCTTTCATGGATAGTAGCACTGTAATACACCAGCACATTTTTCGATTAGGGGGAGTAGCCACCTCCACCCTACATATCCCGTGAGGGGGATTGGACGCGGTGAACCTATTCCTCCATGCTCCCCGGAGCTCAATTCCTTGTATTTCATCTTCTGGGGCCACCTGAAATCGCTTGTGTATGAGACCCTGGTAGCTACAATGAAAGGTCTCGCTTTGCGGATTCTCGTCACTTCAGTTGACATCACCAGCACTCTGGATATATATGAACGCATCTGACAATCCTTCGTTCATCGGTGTCGACAGTGCTATGACTCCGGCCTCATTTTTACGCAATTCCTGTGACAGTCACTTGTCGTTACATTTTTGAAATAGAGCTGTGATGCATTGCTAGTATTGTAAACGTGATTTATTTGTAATAAATACGAGGGTATCTCTGAAAGAGTTTTGAGATGTGCGCTGATGAGAAGTTACCAAACAAAATTAACGGTTTAATTTGAAAATACAAAGTGTTTTAATACAGCAGACGATTTTTTATACTGATTTACTTCAAGGTGCTTAGCGTAGAATAAATTTTAGACAGAAGAGAAAGTGGAGTTGACACGAGAACATGATCGTGCTATGATTTTAAAGCTGGGTTAAAACAAGAGGAATGCTTTCAACAGCTGCAATTAGCATTTGGTGATGAATCTCCATGTCGTCCTACTATATTAAGATGGTTTAAAGAATTTTGAAGAGGTCACAATTCTCTTCAGGATGAAGAACACAGGAAGACCATGCGAGTAGTTGGCAGTTATCCCGGATAATGTACCATACGAAAACTATTAATGGATGATAATTGCTGTACCTACCAAATGATGCTGAAAGAACGAAAGAACTTTACATTGGTTCCGCCACCATATGCAAAATTATTCATGAAGAATTACATATAAAAAAAGTAGTTTGCCGTTGGGTTCCTCATAATCTAACTGAGCACCAAAAAGAGGAATGTGTCAGAATCAGTAAAAAAACCCCTTAAATTCCTAAATGATGGTGGTCACCGCATCATTCTTAAAATTGTAACGGGTGATAAAAACGTACATACCGTTTTTTTTTTTTTTTTTGACGTCCCAACACGTCAAGAAAGCAAAGTATGGGTCATTGAAGATGATAGTACGCCGACATTGTTGAAAAGACAACGGGCAATGAAAAAGGTAATGTTTGCCGTTTTCTTCAGAAGTACGGGATTGATGAAAGCCATCCAGTTGAAAGGACAGAAGACAGTAACACCAAGCTAGTATACCTCTAAATATCTTCCAGAAATTCTCCAAGAAGTGAATGTTAGGGGACTAATGCTTCTCCTTCACAATGCATCTTTCCACGCAGCCATATCACACAAGAGTTTCTTAAACAAAAAGAGATTAAACTGATAGAGCATCCACTTTATTCTGGGGATCTAGCTATGTGTGTCTTTAAGTTACTTTTCAATCTAAAAAAGAACTTATGAGGATGTCGTTTTCATTCAGAAGAGATTGATGTAGCTATAAATGCATTTTTTCACAATTCAAAGAAATGAATGGTTTGAGGTATTTTAATCTGTGGAAAATTCGATGGTTTGCGACCCAATGTTCTGTGGTGATTTGTGGTATGGTCCCCATGCCACCTACTATAACCGCTATGAATTTGTGGATCGAATTCGGCACCATCCTGTATAAACCATAAAAAAAACTATTTGTATTGATTTTAAAATGCATTAATTACGATTTTCATCTATGCGTTTTTTGTATTCTTCTTCAGACAACTGGATACCGGAGGAGTTTCCTGTGATAGAAGTAAAACGTATGGCTGCCATTGTGACACTTCAATCCTTACGGGATCCAATGACACAAGTGAATGGATTCAAGGCGATTTTAAACTGCAAAAGTAACCCCATCAGGCATCTTAGACACTGCACTCCTCAGAACCTCTACCTTCTATATCATGGGTGTCAGGTAGTACAATAAAATAAATTAATGTGTCTTATTCTGAAACTATTGTCTAATTGTCTCGCATGCGTCTTATATTATCCTTGAACCTAAGGATTTTGCCTTGTGTTACTGTAACTATCTTATTTCGACTTTATTATTTTAATATTTACTTGTTTGGTGTTTTACTTTACAAATTATGTATTAATAGTAAATTAATTTAATATTATATACATATATAACCCAATTGATTTTTACACGGTATTTTTTCAATTCCTACTGTACCTCACTCTCTCTTATATTGTTATATAGATTTATCTTGTTCAAATTTTCAATCGTTTATAAAATACTTTCTAGTCATCCAATCAAGTTCAAATAAATTTTCTTAAATTGTACTGGATGACACTTGATGTAAATACAGTTTTTTTTCAAATATTAATTCATTAATTACCAGTTAAATAATTTAATTAATTAATTACCAATTTTTGATGCCAACTTAGATTCGTCTCCATTGTTGTAACATTGTAACTGTAAAACAATGATAAAAGTTGGCGTCGAAAACCGGTTTTTCAGCCAAACTGCGTGTGCATTGTTGCAACAATGCAGACAAATCATGCTATTTTTTCAATTCCTACTATTAGTTCCTCTCTCCCTGTATATATATATATACATATATCTTGTTCACATTTTGAATCGTCAATAAAATACTTTCTATTCATCCATTAAAAGTAGGAAATGACTTAATTATTTTTTGTATTACTTCTTTTACACGATTTTGAATTAACACGGTACATGAACTTAACGAAGTTTTTTTATACGCATTTTTGTTCTATCTTGGAACTCTCAATTTTTGTGGGGGATTCGTACCCTTTGGATAAGGACGGTATGATCGAATTTATGACAGTTTATGACAATAATGTCGATAACGAAGTAGTCGAAAGTGAAATTCAGCTGTTAACCGATCATATAAATTTGCTACAAGTATAGAACAACATTTTCTTGCTCATGATCCTGACATAGAGCGTGCATTGAAATTTCAAAGTAATCGTAAGTTTTATGTAGCAGGATATGAATCGCTGGGGGGGGGGGGTGAGCGGAGTTCCGAGCTCTTCCGAGCTTTAACCTCCAATCTTTAGGATTTTGGATGACTGTAACGTTTTAACTCTTGCCCTTTGTTAGATTAAATGACTTTAAAAAAAAAATTTAGAATACTATTCGTTTAAAAATAATAAAGATAAATTAAAGGTTTAAGAATACATTTAGTGCGAGAAAAAGAGCTTCAAAAACAGTGCAGAGCACTGAAAATGAAGTCAGAATTAGATGAGTGGATGGGCGGGGCTATGCCTGACCAATAAGGATGCAGCCGTTGAAATCGATCGTAGACAGTAGTGAGAATGCATTTGGGTGAATAAAAATCCAAAAAACATCCTTTTTACAAGCTATAAATGATAAAAAAATACAATTTAGATGATAGAGAAAATTTTAAATTTGAATAAAATCAGCAACAAGTAATTTTAGAGAGATGAAAATAAAAATGAGGAAAATCGGGATTCCTGGATTCGAACCCAGGGAAGTGTGAATGTGAATTAGTCGCTCTGATGTAGCAGGATATCAAAAATAAAAAAGCAGCTTGAGAAACCGAAATAAAAATTAGCCACTAATAGCAGACTTCGTAACAAAAAAAATAAATAAATAAAATAAATAAAAATAAATAAAGTCTTTATTAACGAACGAAATCCTTCATTTGAATCAAAACCGACTGCTGTGCTAGTTATATAAGACACATCTTCTGACTAGATTTTTGATCCAGTTCGTAACAAACGTGCTCATTTGTTATCAAATAGCGATGAATAGTTTCGCTTGTTAGTAGTTTTATTCTTAATTTCAATTTGAACCTGTATATTGTGTATGTACATAGAAAGTCGTTTATCCGAACGTTTACTATCCGGAGCGTCAAATATCCGAACCAAAGTCCGGATACGTTTTTGAGTAGTGCAAAGCTCAACAGTTGTTTCGCGTGAGGCCAAAAGTGACGGGAAAATCCAAGGTGAGAGATATTTGGGGCATTTCAGTTGTGTGATTTGGTAAACATCTGCGCGGAATATTAGGTCAGTTTGTTTCCAAGTGAGGGGGTATACGTGCTCTTTTGTTTTGTTGTTGTAGAAACCTGAATGGCATGCGACGCAGAAGACTGTGTATTTCAAATACTAAATGATGACGAAATTGTGACTTCCGTGCAAGAAGAATCCGACCCTTTCGACGATGAAATGGATGAAGACGAGCACAACACAACAACGAAAGTAGCAAATGCCGACGCGTTTTTTCTACGTTAGAGACAGCTATGGAGTTGTACGAACAACAATCAGAGTGCTGTCCTACTTAACTACTGCTGCTGAAGAAAATCAGAGACCTTGCATTGAAAAAACGAAGGTGTACAATGGTACAGCGAAAAATAAGCGATAATTTTCCTCAATCAAGGAAAATTGCTACATTTTGCACCTATTTGCATTTTCTTCAAGCACGTTTCCCGCATGGATAATTTTCAATATTTGTATAGTGCCAATAACATATACTGCATGGATCGCATTCGGTTTTCGGTTATCCGAACAATCGCGTATCCGAAAGGTGTCCGGTCCCAATTTTTTCGGATAAACGACTTTCTACTGCACTTACGGACTGAATTTTCTTTCTTTTTTTCTAAAAAAAAATTTTTTTTGCAGTAAAAATGAATTATTTTTGTTTTATAAATATGTAAAGTGCTTTAATTATTACTTTTTTTGCACAGATTTTTGGAAAATACTTAGAGCTCTTTCATCCTACCGATTTTTAAAGTTGGGGCACTATCACCAAATTTATTATATGCCGAGTGTATTTTTTTACACTATTTTCTTGCCCGTTTTCCAAGGAACGTATCTACGGTGAAAAAAAGAGTTGGGTATATATATACACACACTATATAAATGATTTTTAGTACAGGGAACTCTCTAAAAGTAAATTTCCTCATTGTTTTTTACACGGAAAATTTATTACCAAAACAAAATACAGCAGGGTATTATGAACTACACATCCTGCACCATTTTTAAACTGTCATCACGAACATTGTGACGTTTGTCGCAGTGTGTAACCATTTTGAAGAAACCACTTTCGTAAGACTTGGTGTCTTGTAATGTAAGGAATTCCCACACGTCCCACAATGTTGTTATCATTCGTGGATGTGGATCACTTCAACCTTCATCTTCCATACTCTGTCTTCCTTCACTGAACATACAACATCAGCTTCTACCAGTTGACTAGTCATGGCCTCTTCAACATACACGGTCTGTAAGCGATCGTAAATGGCGGATACCCCAGTCCCATTCTTATTGGATAACAGCATGCGACCAATATTGGCAACCTCTTTGCCAACATACGTCTATCTTCGAACGTAATTTGTACTCGAATAACCTCAGGCACGCCGATCTTTTTCTGCTTTTTCTTCTTTTGGCGTCAGTTTTCTTAAGGCCGTATCACACGTACATTTTTCGTGTAACTTTTTGGCCCAAATTTTCGCCGAATCTGAGGTTGAAGGGTTGCCGTAGATAAAATGACATGCTCTGATATCAGCCGCGCTCTTTCTCCACATTAAAATTACTCGCCACTTTTTCTGTTTCGAAAAGGAACATCTAATATTACTTCTTTTATTTCGCTCACGCTCTTGTTGATGAGTGTAAACAGAAATGGGGCCCCATTCTGTTTAAAATATTATACGCCATTAAAGTGTTATACACCATTAAAATAGTATACGTTATATCTGATGCGTTGGATGATACCGAAGCTACCATCTTCACCACCATCTTGTTTATGACGTAGGGTAAAGAAGAACACCATTGGCTGGAATTTCAAGCAACTTTTATTTGGAGCAACGTTTTCAGCTCACTGGGGGAAAGTTGTTCGGAACCATGGCTATGTCAACTAGTAGAAATTGTTCGGAATCGGGTGGAAATTTGCTCCAAACGCTTACGTGTGATAAAGCCTTTACACTGACACTACTTCCGTTGTTGAACCAGCAATGGAAGTGGGTTCTTATGGCAATGATTTGTTCCCCCATAACATCATCCTGTTCAAAGACGTTGCGACGGATCTATACGGATTTTCACTGATCTCTTCTTTTTCCCTTTCAATCAAAATATTTATTTCAACCAACCATCATCGGGAAACCAAACGTGATTTATGTAAATGAAAGATGTTATATAAATTCGGTTTTCGCGAATTGAAGAGAGCTAAGTAAGAGGAAGTGAGAAGTCAAGTGAGATGATTTAAAGTAAAGTGAAGAGAGCGAACTGTCGACGCGCAGTTGTTGACGAGTTAAGCGAGGGATACGTTGATGTACGCAAAGAGGAGTGGATAGTGAAGATTAAAAAGAATTGTGTAAATAAATATATTACGGAACGTGGAGTCATCGGCAACTCATCCAACGATTGCTAGTGCCTGAAGTTCGTCACGAAGGAACCGCAGCAGTAAAATATAAGGTATAGTGACTTTGATTAAGTAAATCTCATTATTAGTGTGAGACGTAGTTGTAATTGTGCGTGTTTAAGCTGTCCTATATTCAGTTGAAATTCTGTATTATTATCCACGCGTAGTTATATCTCACCTCTGCACTCTACCTTAGTTTATATATCTTAATTATAATTGTGTTGTGTCTGTTCATAATATCTGATATGAATCAATAAATCCGTTTGAATTGGAATAATGTCTTTAGATCATCGCCTACACATCCAGCCGGGTTTTCAGATAGACAGGAAGGTATTAAGGTAAGGGGTGGCTATAGGTCACCACAACGTGATGAAATTTATTTTCGGAATATTCCTCGTAAAATTAACTGCAAAGCCTAGAATATTCCTATTAATAATTTAATGGGAAAAATATCTTAAAAGTTTATTACTGGGATATTTCTAAATTAAAATAAGTTTGAAAAAAATAAACTTTTTAAATTACTTTGCTGCAATCAAGCTATGATATTGCATTGAATTTCTGTTATATTACAACAGAAAATAATGCATAATATTGTATGGCTTTTTGTTGAACTATTTACATCCTTCTTCCTCTCTTCAATGATTAGTTAATATTTTTTCATAATTATGAAATGATAAAATTTGTATTAAATATTAAAATTAAAATATCTTAAAAATAATTTTTAAAAAAATAAATGTATGTTTTCTTTTTAGAATTGCCTGCCTGCAAGAATTCATAGTTATCATCTTGTTAATCCATCCATAACATCTAAAATCTGCATCGAGATTATGAAGCATTTTTTTACGGAGGAATTAAAAAGAAAGGTTAGTTCGAAGAGATAATTATAAATATAAAATATTATTTAATTTTAAAGAATTAAGAGTGACAAGAAACAAAAAAATTTTAAGTAATTCTCTGAATTTTTCCTTAAACATGAATATTAGAAACAAGTGATTGACCTTCTTTTAAGGTATCCGATTACTTGCAAAAACTTTTTTTTTTTAAAAAAATGGAGATAAGGGATTTTTTTTTGTTATTTTAGATTTGTTTAGCATATTTTAAGAAAATATACTACAACTAAGAAGAGAAAAAAGAAATTATTATTACTAAAATGGGAAAAAAACGGGTAAAAATTTACAAAAAATAACATAAACGCGACCCATTTTGAAATAAAAGTTTATGAGCAGATTTTCAATTTTGCAATTTTGCTATGTGTTGCTACGTTTTTCATTTTTGAAATAACCTTCAGGATAAGAGATATTTTAATTTTTACAAAACTAGAGCACTTTTCTTAGTTACTATATAAATTGCTTATAAAAACAGTGATTGTATTCACATAAGAGACTGTAAATTTTTTATAAAACAGTGATTGATAAATCTGAAGGTTAAAATACTTCTTCTATTATACAGAGTATACACAAAAAATTTCATTTAATTATTTTCAAAACTTTTTTAGCAATCGCTGGCTGGTTTGAGCATTTAAAAAAAACCATTTGGAGTAAAACGCGTTTTAAAGTATGGCATCTTGCTTAAAGCAATGGCATCTGCTTTTACTAAAAAACTTGTAGTTTTTTGTTCTAGAGAACGGAAAATAATAAATTTGGAATTTTTATAAATCTAATAAGATGGCTTATAAATTAAAATCATAAAAAAAATTGCCAATATTTGGTAAAATTTACAATTTTAGGGTAGTCGGATACCTTAAGAATAAAATAAAGTAAAATGACTTCATTAAATTATATTTATTAAATTATATACATTATCCACAAACTTATGAATTGTATCAGCTACTTATTTATAATTTGTATTGTTCTTTGAGTTCTGAATTCAGAAAAAATTAAGAAAGTTTCATAAAGCATTTATTGCTTTCTACTGCAATTACTTTTCATTTTTAAAAATTAGTTTTCTTATGATATATTTTATAATCTATCTGTGTAGATTTTTAAAATTTCTCTACTGTAATTTTTTATAAACTTACTCATTTCTTCTTCGTTTCATTTTTAAAAGAGTGAGTGAATAGTAACGTTGTACTGTAAAGCTACACGAGGGCTTTTGGAGACGGACCTCGTAATTTTGAACCATGGTCAAGTGACGAAGACAACACCTAAGCTGGCACTGTGGTAGTATCTAAGTCAACCAGTAACAGTCTCCGGACAGGAGTTATCCCTTTTGTCTAGTGCTATGTTACGTGCTTACGAACCCATAGGTCGCGGGTTCTAATCCAGCGCAATAACTTTTTCAGAATCCCTTGTATTTACCCGAGCTAAAATATTGAATCAATGATCACACACAAGATTTCTGAAAGCAAAAAGCATCACATCTGAAATCATTCACAGCGTCGAATGATGTGAGAAATGCATTAACTGTTGTTTGAAATTTAGTTAAGTTGTTTGAATGCTAGTTACATCTGTCTCAAAACTAGGGCGCAATTTATAGATCATGAGAGATTTGACATCCAATAAATCTTGTAGCAAAAAAAGTTAAAGAATTTTTTTTTTCATCGTACGCCCATCTTTGGCATCTCTGCCATTAGTTTGACGAGCAGCCAATAAAATGATGAACGAAGCACAAAAAGAATTAAAATTCGCCTCCATAGAGTAAATTTTCCTCTATTAAATTCCCTCCATAAAACTTTAAAACAATAGGGCAGTGTTTGAGATGGTCACCATCCATTTCCCTGGTTGCATGGAGGCAACAAGAAGAATCCTTTACTCCAATGCAATGTACATGCCTTGCAAGTAGTCATGTCCAGTAAGTAAACGAAAGCATGCAACTCCAACAGATCGAAGCAGGGAATTGGGGACTCTACCACTTTTGTTAAGCAAGATATTCCACCTTTTACCTGCAGCTGCTTCACCATACAGGGAGGCTCCATTAATTTGCAGATTACTGTAAATGATTCTTTTGATGTTACGCAGAGGCAAGGGAGAGTCAGGATGGGACATAAGAGATCCCTCTTTGGCAAGCCTATCTGCTTCCACATTTCCAGAAATGTTACAGTGGCTGGGAATCCACTGGAGGGCAATGCTTTCTCTAAACTTCGCAAGTTCAGTTCATTTCGTTCTACAGCAAAACTAGTGCGTTTTCATTTAAAAAAATTTAAAAGTTAAAGAATAAAAGAACTGATATAGTTTTTTTCGCTATTTGTATATGAAAACACTAGAATTCAAAAATTTCGTTATATTGAAGTTGGCATTTCTTATCAAAGTTAATGAGTCCATGCTATAAAATTTAACAACAATAGTTTGCAGCAAATAAGTAAATTGTTCAACTAATTTAAAACTTCAATTAAAATTTTATTTTTAAAAAAAATTTTAATTTTTTTTTGTTTCTTTTGTTTGAGTTTTTTGCCTTTCAACACAAAAACAAATTGGATTTATTCAAAAAAAAAATAAAAATTCAAAAGTCTTATGATTTAACTTTTTTTTAAAATTTTTAAATTTATCTATAAAGAAAAATGTTTTTTTTTGTTGTTGTTGTTTTTGTCTTTTAACATTTTTTTTTTTTTTTTAGATACATATTCATTCATCTCCAGAAGAGCTTCTGAATTTTTTTTCCTGCTGACATGTTTACCAACTGAGTATGGAGGAAAACTCGAGGATTTTGATTTGACGGATTGGTTAAAAGAAGTAATGCAACAGAGATGTTGGCTAATTTGTGTGGTAGACCCAAAAGTCTATCATAATATTTCTGTAGTGTTATATGTTTCTCAGCCTGCTGGTGAGACTTATCAACATGGGAAGGATTATCACAAATTGGTCTTTTAAATCCGCCACTATATATAAGAGCAATCAAAACATGATTGTAACAATTACGAAGACGCAAGATAAACAATTGAGAAAAGCGCCATCTAGCGTCATTAATTATGTACCCAAGTTCTTACTAGATATATTTTTATTCTTCTTGGTTTGGATAATCTTATCAGGTTTTAAAAAATAACGCCGTTTCTTTATTTTTCAAGAAGAATTTTATTAATCAATTATCCATCCAATTGTCATCATAAAATATGTTACAGCATCTAAAATAAATGTCATACACAAGTTCTCAAGATTCTTACAAGTATTTAAATAAAAGCAAAATACTTGGTACATTCTTGGTAGAATCTATTTTTTCCTGAAACAAAATAGTTTTATATAATTTTTAATTTTTATTACTTTCTGTTTCGTATTTGCAGGATAAGAGGCATGATCATAATATAGGAACAATAATTGAAAAAAATTAAACCATCAAACACACGATATTGAAAACTAGTGTCAAATATAAATTCAGTGTCCCTTTTTTATTTTATTTTTCCTCCAAGTCGAAGATATTTTTGAAATAATTATAATTTCTCTTTAATTTTTTTGTGTCATTGCTGCGATGCTTTTTATGAAAATCACATAACAAACATTTCAATCGAATATGTATTTTTTTTTATCTAGATCTGTTTCTAATTAAATCGTGAAAAAAGAAAACTTTTAAAAGACTGACATCCATGTCGGTCTGCTTAATTAAAAAAACCTATTTAATTAAAAAAAATTCCATTATTCTTACTCGAATTGAAGAATTTTGACTTGTTATATCGAATTTTAATATGATTTTACAGATGTTATTAAATAACAGTATTTATTAAAAAGTGGAATATAAAATATACCTAGCAATATTTCATTTTTGTTTTGGAACAGTTATTTTTTTCCTTCTAAGATCAGGTAGATAAATCTGAAAATGATTATTTTTTTAATAACTGTAATTCAACCTTTGATGGAATCATCCTCAAACGTTGATGAAATTTCTCACTTTATATTTAGGAAGGGAAAAATTAAAGAGACAGAGGAGAGAGAAAAAGAGCAAGATGAAAACTATTCCTGTCATTTTCAAGTTACAAAATAAAAATAAAGAATTAAGCATACATCTTAAGTGAACTTAAAAATTCGAGAAGGAAGATAATGTTAAAGAAAAACTTTAAACGTATCCAGAAAAGTTTTTACTTTTTTTTTCTCCTTATTCGCTTGCCAAAACATATTTATCATTATGTAACGTCTGATTTTTGGAATAGATGCAGCAATATTAATATTGGCACCATTTTCAGGCATAAGTAGCGCCATCTATTATCATTCAAAGTAATTTTTAAAGGTAGGACTAACTACAACATTTAATAATAAGTATCAGTGTTGATACACTATTTCATGCCATAATTTGGGAGTGTGATAGCTGCTTAAAAATGATGTTTTATTTAAATTTTGTACACAAAGAAAAATTTAGTTATCAACAAATAAAAAATTATGTTTGAAAAATGAAAGAAAAAAAAAAGATTTCAAGGAATAGTGTCCTTCATCAATTTTAAAATAATAAATTTTTTATCAACGAAATTTTTTTTTTTTTAAAAGTGATCGTGGAAACTTTAGCTTGTTATTCGGCTAGTTTTTTATTGCTCATTTCTTTCTATTATTAATCCTTTCTAACTGTTCTTATTAAAATACTATAAGCTGATACGGAAAAAAATAAATTTACATAAAAGTCATACAAAATTTATAAGATATTTAATTTTCATTTCCTAATTATGGAGAAATTTAGAGATGCTCATGCTTTTATTTGATAATAAAGAATTTTAAGAAGTAATTAAGATTCAAGTTGAGAATTTATATAGAATTTTTTTTTAAAAATTCCTTGTTGGATAAGTTGAAAAACAAAATTGTACATAACCAATTAAATTATATTTTTTAAGTAATAAATGCCATGAATTTACATTGCAATTTAAAAAAAGAAAAGAAATGATTCTCTCGTAAAGTGTTTGATGGCATGAAATCCCTAAAATCCGGCATATAACGCGGACTTTTAACCAAAAATAGATCGAAATTTTTAGTATGCGCGTTATACGCCAGGTAATTAAAAATGAGAGCTTTAAAATAAGAAAAAGATGAACATAGAAAAAAAATTAGACCTCTACGTAGATTGAAATACTGTTATTTAATATAAATAGCATTCCTATTGAACCTAAAGGGTTGTAGTTCTAGCAGTATACTACTCCCCCCCCCCTTAAGCTTGCTTTGAATAAATAACTTAAAAAAAAAAAGAATTGTGCACGTACACTTCAGGTTTCTTCATAAAAAAGAGGGTGCTCGAATATACCTAAACATTAAAAAAAAAAAAAAAACTTGAAAGTAAGGGTCGGAGAATACGGCGGTGCGCTTTACATGCCGTGTTTCGGTAATATTTTATTGTTTGTAAGGGATTATTTAATTATTTTATATTCAATCTGTAATTTAAAATATTTTAAGAAACGGTTTTTTTTTTCTTTTTGGGGATATTTTTATGCTTTGGATATTTTATAGAAATCAAGAATATACAAGCATCATAAATTCAAATGTATTGTTAATGGCTAAATTGAGATTTAAACAGCTGACTGATTTATTTCAATAAAAAAAAAGTAAATTTCATTATAGTTTATTTATTTATCTTCATCACTTCATATTTACTTTTTACATGACTGTAAATAGATATTGTTTTATTGTTTATTTTATTTTTAAGAGAGTTTGATTTCTTAACTAATTTGTATTTTACGAGCCTAAGTATTACATTTTTTGATAATATTTATTTTCTTAAAATAGAACACAATAGCGTTGAATAAAGCTATAAAATTTTACTTTTCAGAATTAATAATCAGATAAATATTTTTAGACAAACAGAAGCATTTAGCATATTTTTTATCCTTATTGAACTATTTCTACATTTCATGCAATAATGTCGAACAAATGAACAGAGTGTGCAATTACTACATTTGAATTCTAAAACTGTTTAAATTCTAAAACTGTTAATTTAAATTGTCTAAAACTGTTCCTTTGAAAACTGTGAATATAGGCAATGGCTTAAATGGTGAAATACGTACAGATAATTCATCACTCAGCGCATTTTATTATTATGTTTACTTCGATCTCAGTAAAAATTAAAATAAATAATAAAACAAGTAACATAAAAAAAAAATTTTTAATCAATTCCTATTTTGAATG
Organism: Trichonephila clavata; assembly: GCA_019973975.1. Classification (NCBI taxonomy): domain Eukaryota; kingdom Metazoa; phylum Arthropoda; class Arachnida; order Araneae; family Nephilidae; genus Trichonephila; species Trichonephila clavata. The sequence goes on along the minus strand of BMAO01034459.1, from coordinate 4,001 downwards.
GATGAATAGAAAGTATTTTATTAACGATTAAAAATTTGAACAAGATAATATGAGAGAGAAAGAGACAGAGAAAGTGAACTATAATAGTAGGAATTGAAAAAAGAGTTTGATTTGTCAGCATTGTTGCAACAATGCACACCCGGTTTGACCAGTTTGGCTGAAAAAACGATTTTCGAAGCCAACTTTTGTCATTGTTTTTACAGTTACAATGTTACAATAATGGAGACAAATCTAAGTTGGTGTTGAAAACCGAATGTTGTTGTTGGAGTGTTCTTCCCGAAGGGAAGGAATGAAAGTTGCCAGAGCCTGGGAGACAGGTTGGATTTCTTAACGATAGATGGCGACACCACCTATCTCCACCTCCTTAATATAGGCATAGAACTCAGGGGAGTGAAATATTCTCCAGTCCCCTGCACTCGTCATTTCTGCTAAGACCGCCCACAAGATTTCGGACCCACTGATTTAATTAATGAACGGAGGGTATTTGGTGGCATCGGGCCTCGAACTCAGGCCGATGTCTGGAGTCCGATGGTCGAAAACCGGTAATAATGAATTAATATTTGATAAAACTGTATTAACATAAGTGTCATCCACTACAAGTTTTAAAAATGTATTTAAACTTGATTGGATGAAAGAAAATATTTTATTAACTAACGATTGAAAATTTGATCAAGATATATAAATATATATATAAGGAGACAGTGAGCTAATAGTAGGAATTGAAAAAATACCTCAGTTGAATATAACTTTAAAAGAAAAATTTTCATTTTCTTTTATAATTGAGTTCCTTTTTATTAAAGCAGGTTCGAAATGTAACATAAACAATTTGATATGTGGTTACCTGATCAATTTTGCTAAAGCAAAAAAGGGTGATTAATAATTATTAAATAATGAGGATAGCATTTAAATTCATAGAATTTGAACAATGTGTATGCTAAAAATATAATATAATTTTAAAATTCCATGTCATAATTCGTTGGGAAAAAGTTTAAAACAAATATTAAGTTTAAAATGAGATGAGGCAATGTCTAAATTTACCAAAATTTACTTTGAATATGCATAGTAAAATGATCAAGGAAGCTATTTCCAAAACTAATTTTAAAATTATGTTTCTTTTTTTTCCACCATTTGCGAAACTCTGTATGTACATATTTATATTTCTCTAAAAAATTTAATAACTAATAGAAACTATAATGGTTTGTGTAGTTTTTCTTTTTTTGGAAAATATATAAATATTTTTTATATATAAATAATATTTAAATATTTAAAATTTCCTATTTTAGATAAAAATGTTGTATTACAAAATCTTACAAATACGAATTTAAGAGTATTTATATGTATATAACTTAATATAAAACTTCCGGAAGCTCTACGATTTTATTTTTCGTACGTTTCATCTAACACTAAACAAACAAGTTTATTTTCAAGTTCATCGTCTATAATTCAAACCACATAGCGGCAAGTTCAATGAAACACAACCAATTCAATTCCAGTGAGGTTTGTGACACTCAAGTTCTCTATCGATATCTACTACCAGACCTGGATCGAGGCCAACGTCCGCTCTCGAAGAGAAAACCTTGAAAACGCCTTGGTTAGTGAAAGTGAAAACTTTTCCGCTCGGCGAAGGTCACGCGCAACCGTAGACCTCAATAGTTGGTTCATTCTCTTCGAATGACCTCAAAATTCACAGTTTTGGCGTTGGTTTCACTTTGGAGTGTTCTCAGGAAGAAGAGGGTTTACTGAATGACACGGTTTGTCCTCTGAAGCAGTGGTGGATGCAATAGACATTGAAGTGAAGTAGGGTTGATGCCCGAAGTGTTAAAAGTATGAGGAATTGACCGTGTGAACGGGTAATTAATGAAAGATGGAAATTAGAATGAGTTGTATAGTGAATGTAATTACTTTATAGGCGAGTATTATTTTAAGGTATCCGACTACTTGCGACAACTTTTTTTTTTAACAAAAATCGAGATATGAGGATTTTTGTCGGCTTTAGATTTGTTTAGTACATTTAAAAAATATACTAAAATTTAGAACAGAAAAAGAAATTATTATTACTAAAATGGGAAAAAATGGGTAAAAATTGACAAAAAATAACATAAACGTGGCTCATTTTGTACCAAAGGCTTAAGAATAGATTTTCAACTTTCCAAATCTGATGTGTTGCTATGTTATTCATTTTTGAAATGACCTTCAGAATAAGAGATATTTTCATTTTTACAAAAACTAGAGCACTTTATCTTTGTTATCATATGAAATTGCTTTAAAAAACGGTGGTTATATTCCATAAGGGACTGTAAATTTTCTAATGAAACAGTGATTGATAAATATGAAGGTTAAGATACTTCTACTATTATGCAGAACATACACAAAAAATTTCAGCTAATTATTTTCAAAATATTTTTACCAATCGCTGGCCCCTTTTAAGTATTTTCAAAAGAAAAAAACACACACTTGAAATATACGTGGGCAATTCTTTTATGTTTTGAAGTCATTTATTCGAGTTATTATTCCAAGTTGTAAAAATAAAAATAAAAAAAAACCCTCTTCAAGAGCTCCAACGCTATACGTTCATAAAGAATGTTATTTTTTTAAAAAAATAAACAGTATTTCGATATATCTAGAAGCCTAATTTTTTTTCCAGCTTATCTTTCTTTTTTTTGATATTATACCCGGCGTATAACGCTCGCCAGTAAATTTCGATCGTATTTTTTTGTGGTCAAAGTGCACGTTATACGTCGGATTTTACGGTAATTGTTCACTTCTTATTAGTTTTCCTTTTAGATTTACTTTAATTTTGTAAAATCATATATCGATAAACCACACCTTTTAGACTTTTTTTTTCACAAAATCTTATTGAGAATTTGGAACACGGCTGAGATTCGAATAAATACGGTATTTCTAAACCTTCGTATGATTATTAGGTCTTAGTGAAGGTGGTCACTCCAAAATGTCTTGGCGGTTCACCGGTCGATCGCGAGCGACTTAATGCCCACCTCAACCTTAAGACTATGATTTTTTTTTTTTTTTTTGAAAAACTACCAATGAAGGGGACATGGTACGATTTAAGCAAAAAATTTTAATTTAAGGATTTTCAAAATTTTTTTGGTTGCCTCCTATGTGTAACTATGTAAAACAGATTTTGTGTTCAAAATTTCATAAAAAGCTATCCATTTAATTTTTCAAGGAAAACATTTTTGAAGTGATTTTAAAATACTACTCGTCCTACAAAAATTTACGTACATGCATGATATTTTATTTACAAGTACATCAAACTATGCATAACAAAAGTTGGTATGGGTTTTAGGATAACATGAATGGAATTCGTACAATACTTCATTTTATGAAGGCTTATTGGAAATTCCTTAAAAATGTATAAATTTTTAGTTCAATTTCTTAAAAAACATAAGTATTGCTTTGATTCAAAAATACATACCAACTTTTGTTACATGTACTATTAGCAAAAGCCTTAGATTTTCAATGAAGACAAACTAGTTATTTTATTTTTCTCTGAGATAAGTAAGTTTAAAGTTTTGATTTTCCATAGGGATGTGAATAAAAACGTACGTAAAAGCTATTACAATTCTGCTTTTTGTACGTTTAGAGTTTTAAAAATTTGTGAGGCTATAGAGAAGTATATAAAGAATAATTTAGGCTAAAAAAGTTATTTTTGATTTTTGACCAATTTTTGTGAATTGAATCGTACTGTGTCCCCTTAAATTTTAAAAGAATATTATGTGTTTTCTCCTCATATAAGCATATAAAGTATCTCACTCATCTGGGTAACAAAACAAAGTATCGAAAATTAATTGAATAACATTAGTTGGTAAAATAAAGTATGATTCTGAACATAATTAGACTGATACCACTTAATTTGTAACATTTATTAATAAAACACTGGAAAATTCCTTTACTTATTTCTTTCGGGTCATTAATGAGAATATGAATTTTGAACGCTTTCATTTTACGTCTATTTACTAGATGGCAGCACTACTGTTAGT
>BMAO01034458.1:0-25344 GCA_019973975.1 Trichonephila clavata | reverse complement strand
GAGTTCGGTGTTTTCTCAATGCGGCCATGAAACTATTCAGCCATGAAAGAATTTTGATGACATTTTTGTTGTTGCAATATTTTAAAATATGTTGAATTTATATTGCAAACATCTGAGTTTTATTATTTGTAACAGAATGAATTTCTAGATTGTAAATTCAAAACTTGACATGTTTCTTCTTATGCATATTTATACAGATTATGGATTTGATCATGCATTGCTTGAATACATCCTTTAAAGTTTTAGTTTAAAAATGGCTGGAGATGTAAAATTAGAAGACGTTCACCTTTTGTAATTGTATTAATTTATTTACTTATATTTAAATTTTTTTTTTTAAAAATTCAGTTTCATTGAACTTATATTTTAGAGGCTATACAGAAACCAAAAATGATATAAATACCATTTTCCTGTATATTTTTGTAGCGAATCTGTTTAAGAAGATATTTTTTAAAATTTTAGATCAGATATCCAATTAGTTTTAAATTATTTTCTTAGTGTCGTCAATTTAAAAATTTTATGACTTTACAAACTTTCATTTCGCTTTCTCAGACTTTGATTTTTGTTGCTGTAAGTGATTTTCTATTCCCCATGAGTTTTTCCTGTTCAAGTAGTATAGAAAGTTTTTGTAATAACTTCAATACATATGTATTATAGAAGTTACCATAGACTTAGGTCTGAGGATACTGGGTACTTTTTCAAAAATGACAAAGAACTTTCCTGTTTTCTTTCTACTTTCAAAAAATTAAAAAAAACAAATTCAACAAAGCGACAAATTTTTAATTTCATATTCTAGATTTTGTTCTCGATAATAATAAAAAAAATTAATAAAATTTTTTTTTAAAAATTTAAATTTTATAGAAGTTTAAAAAATTTTGTGACGGATCTATACGGTTTTTCACTAACTTCTTCTTTTTAACTTTAATTCAAATTATTTATTTCAACCAACCTTCATCGAGAGCCAGGCGTGATTTATGTAAATAAGGAATATTATATAAATTCGGTTTTAGCGAATTGAATAGAGCTAAGTAAGAGGAAGGGAGAAGTCAAGCGAATTGGAGATCGAGAAGTTGACACGTAGTTGTTGACAAGTTAAGTGAGCCTGATACGTTTTGATGTGCGCGAAGAGAAGCGGATTTAAAGTATTGAAATTCACTATTACGGAGCGTGGAGTCTTCATCAATTCATCCAGCTAATAGAGTGCCTGAAGTTCGTCACGAAGGAACCACTCCGGTAAAATATAAGGTTAGTGACTTTGATTAAGAAAATCATATTATTATTGTGAGGCGTAGTTGTAATTGTGCGCGTTTAAGCTGTCCTAGATTCAGTTGAAATTCTGTATTATTATCCGCTTGTATTGATATCTCACCTCTGGACTCCACTTTAGTTTATTTATCTTAATTAGTATTGTGTTGTGTCTATTCATAATATATTGATAAGAATCAATAAATCAGTTTGAATTGGAATCATGTCGTTCGATCAATTAGTTCCTCCAACACATCCAGCCGGGTTTTCAGATAGACAGGAAGGTATTAGTGTAAAGGGTGGCTACAGGTCACCACAATTTTAAAGACTTAATTTTTTTTATAAAAAAATGTGTTTTTCTTGTAAGACTGACTTTTTTGCGCAGAATAAATTGTATGGTCTAAGAGCGTGTATTAATTTTGACATAAATCTCTCAAAATTTTTTTAAAAGCAATGTCTGGCCTTTTGAGACAGAATCTACTCAGATTGTAGATAGTTTTTTTTAAATTAAGTTAAATATTTTAGGTAAAATATAGGTAGTCTTTATAGGTAAAAGTAGAAGAATAAATTATGGTTAAAAAAAGTTTAAGAGCTCTTTGGTGAAACCATGTCTACGGCCGCATTTTTGACAAAGAAAAACAAGCCGTGCACAAGGCAAAATCAAAAGTGGCATCCAAATGCTTTATTAGCTTTCAAAACGAATTGAAGTCAATTTTCAGTCTATTCATTTTTTAATTAACATGTCAATATTGAAAGACTAGAAAGTAGCAATACACAATGAAGTATTTCAATCTTATTACGCTTTAATAGTTTTCAATGAAAGACTACTTCAATCTTTATTCATTTCTACCTTCAACTATTACCATTTTATCGGTTCGAAGCAAAAAAATTTCAATTTTATATATATGCACGCCAAATTTTTCTATATTTAAAGAAAATGATTTTTAATTACTCTTTTCAAGTATAATCCGCTTGTTGGTGTTTCCAAAAAAAAGTCGCCTAAAATACCAACCTGCACTGAATAAAACTTTTCTATGTTGAGATATTTTTGAAATGTTCATTCTGTGTATAACGCTGTAATACACAAAGGATAACTTTACCCTTTGGTAATTTTGTGAGCTTTCATTGCGTTTAGTTTAGAAACGTTTAAAAGCGTACAACTCTGACGAAAGAAATAATGGGTGGAATTTTTAGCGTCTGTGTTTTGGACGCCAACTCGAAAAAATCACCATTGGAAAAAATAATCACGCTTGTTCCAGCAGTTGCTGATGATTAAAAAAACAACACCTGCCATAGGTTCTTGGTACTTACGTATTATCGCAACAAAAAACAATTAATATGATGATTTGATATGAAAACAAAGCACGTAATTGTCAATTCATAGCATACTACACAGGCGAATTGGGATTGCCAACTTGGTGAGTTATTTGAATCGTTGGCAATTGTTTGCGATAATACGTAAGTACCGGTTTTTTGCATTTGTTTCGTATCCTGTCAACCGCTGTCCTCTGAATCGAAGCGTAGCGTTGCCCGAGGAACATCCCTTGGAGGTCGGCTACTTTGGTCACTCGAGGACTTACCTCTGGGCAGCTTCAGAAGTGTAAAGAAACACACCCTTCCGTCTCTAGAGTAATCTGTAAAAAAAGAGCTATTATTTGAAAAGAAAGAAAATTTAGAGATAATTAAGAGCGAAACGCGAGACAGCTAAACATTTAAAATAAGACAATGTTCTATTAAATTTTTAAAAAAGTGTGAAAAGCTATATTTTATGATATACATTTATCGAAAAGTACATCATAGAGGTTATTTTGAAAAAAACATATAAAACATATTACTTTTAAAATACAATACTAAACATTTCAAGAAAAAGAAACTACAATTTATCGAAATGCATCAAGAGAAACAATTTATTGTTTCTTGATGCATTTCGTAAGTAAATTTTAAGATGAACATTTCAAAGTACACGAATATAAAAGTTTGGACGAATTTATACTCTAAAAGAATAGAAACAATTAAGTATCATACTATTTAAATACAAATCGCGTATTTTTCAAGACTGCTAATATGAATAATTTAAAATAATTTTCCTCTACTTTCTCGTTGCCAAGAAACAGTTAACGATAAGATTAGCCGTCAGACAAAACAATATCGCTAAAATGAAAAGGTGAGAAGAAACATTAAATGGAAAAAGAAGCAACGTAGGAAGTAAAGGCAGAAACAACATTAAAAATCAAAAACATCGCAGACACTTTGGGAGCCTGAGATGTCCTTATTTTTGGGACGAGAACCCTCATGTTCGGGAAATTATTGGCTGAAACAGGAGGTTCACTTACCTGTTTGGAGATGAGGGAACACATCTTCCGTGGTGGACGAAAAGAAAAAAAAAAAGTTGTACTTACCTTGGGGAGGGTAGGGGCGTCCTCCCAATCCATTGGCTCCTCTTCTCGACGGGGATCCCAACGATCTAAAAAGAAAAAATTCATGAAAAGCATTAAAATCTGGCATATTTTCGCGAAACCTTCGTTGAAAAAGTAGCCAAAAGAAAACGTTAAATCGTAAGCCTAACGTTACAGAAAAAGTCACAAAATTAAATACAAAAATTAAGTTATTTAACGGCTTAACAGTTTCGTTTTTCTGCCATATTATGTCTAAAAATAAGCAACATTTTTTATAAACAATTTTGTATTCAAATCGATTGTATAAACTCAAATCCACAGTCAAAATTGTTACAAGTATTGCATTTATTAATTTATTTTTAAATTTTTAATTAAGCGAAAAAAATGGCATTTTTACTTAAAGTTGGCTTTTTTCCGAACAACTAACTGAACTGTAAAGAACATTTTACAGGAATGGAAGCGAGAGAAAGAGCATGCAATATTTTAATACTTACATTTTATTTCAAAAATCAGCTTGTGTATGATAAATTTTAAAGCATGGAGATAAACAAAGTCCAACATCACAATCAGGACAAAAATATCTTGTTTCTCTTCTGATCCGTTTTCCGCTCTCGTTCCGTTTTGAGCAACACACAAAGCATTGCCTCGTCGGTCTCAATTTCTTTTCGGTGGCAGGAATCACTTCCAAAAAGTGTCTTTCCATCAATCGTAAAGGATTGGGCAAAATTCCTGGTCGTCCTATTCTTTCATTTACTGTTCCATGCCTTTCAATCAAGCGATCAACTAAATCTAGTCTAAAATTCAAATGGGAGTATTTTCCGCCGTGCTTCTGGTACAAAACAAAAGCATTCCACGGTGATGTATCAAGAAGGTGGAAGAATATTTTTTGTAGTATTTTTTCTCTCTCTTCTTTATGATGGGATAATTGGTAAGATGTTGATCTAGTCTGTCTACACCTCCCATTGTATTGTTATATTCCATTACTACTTGTGGTTTTTTTTCTGACCTCATCATTGTGAGATGGCACTTCAATCATTTCGGGATTATGTATTGTAGATAAAAGACTTACAACCTTCTTTTCCATCCATTTGATGATACACACTTTTCCTCTTTGGAAAGCACGGACTTCACCTCTTTTTAGTTTTTTTGATTGCAGTTCTTTTGGAACGTCTTTCCTGTTGAGTTTGAGTGTTCCATACATATCTTTGTTTGCTAAGAAGGATATCTGCCAGTTCTGGAGATGTGTAATAATTATCTGTCGTTAGGCAATATCCTTTATTCAATAGTGGCTGCATAAGTGTCATCACAACTTGAGATGACTTGCACAAATATTGGTAATTATTATCGAAAAGTGTTCTTTTCCAGTGTACTATAATAAGTTGATATACATAACCTGACTTTGACTCGCATAACATAAAACTTTTTATACCGAATCGTGATCTCTTTAGTGGTATATATTGCTTCCAGTGCAGTCGTTCTTTGAAAGAGCATCAAGCTCTCATCTATTGTTACATCTCTTTCAGGTGTCATGATTTCTTGATAACGTGCATTCAAGTGTTTTATTACAGGCCACAGTTTTTGTAATATCGGACACTCATGTGTTTTAGCATCAAATTTCGCAATCATCGGAAAAATGTAAATATCGATGAATTAGGTGAAAACGACGGTAAGACATAATTTTTGAGAAAAACGGCGTTGAAGTTGAATGTCGCCTACTCCAATATAGTTCAATATCAGGTTTTTTTACAATCCCTTGTAAAATATTCAATGCAAAAAACACTTGAATTTCGTTTTTTGATGTTGGTTTCCCACTTTTTTGCTCTACTATTTCTTCGAAGATTACAGTTCGAATACTTCGATCTGCATATTTGTTGGTTTCCGAAACTATCACTTCAAGTAGGTTATCATCGAAGAAAATATCAAGAAACTGTAGAGTTCCGTCACTTAAATCAATATTCAAATGGATAGCAGGATTCGCTGTGAAAGGAAATCTTGGCGGTGGTGGAGGAGGATTATTGATATCAATTTCGCAAAAAGTTCCGAACCTGAGTTAGGTCATCCGAACTGTCCGTTTCTTCGTCACTAGAGAAGTCCGATAACGAACTTTCACAACTGCCTGAATCATTTAGCGAAATTTCCGATTCACTATCTGATCCAATATCAGAATTATATTCTGTAATAAGCCGCTCACTATCACTCATTGTAACACAAAATGAGGAAAGAAAGTATTCGCAACGCGTGATACAATAAACTAAATTTGCACTTTTTCCCGCGTAAAGCAGTAAAACCAGATGAAACAGGTTTACACTTATTTGAAAGCCAGTCTTTACTGGACAAACTAGAGCCATCTATTAGAAGCAATGGAAACTAAAAAAATGAGAAAAAGCCGGGCAAATCAGTGGATCGGCGTAAAAAAACATGCTGCCCGAGCAGGGCTCGGGCAAATCAGAAAAGTCCCTTTCGCTGCACCCGAGCGGCGTTCGGGCAAAACTGGTAAGTGGTTAATGAGATAAATATCTGAAAGGAAGGAACAAGAAATAAAGATCGAAATGCAGAAAAGTCGAAGTCACCAAATCAAGGAAATAAGGTCACTTTTTTGTCAATAAGCACAAATCAGTTTTATAGCACGTTCAGTCGCTGTGAAATCTCACATTAAAAGAAAGAAATTCCTTCAAATAATCGGATTCCAGCAATATCAATCAATCGTATTGAAGCAATCGGAAGTGAAAGTGGAAGTGCCTGAAATTTCAAGCTAATTTGGTTAAAATAAATGCTTTACCTGTCTCAAATTAGCAAAGACCATTTGGATACTGTATTAACTTTGGTAATTGAAATACTGATTTTTTTAAAGAAAACTGGACCAGATTCGTATGGTAGGGAAACGAAATTGAGACTTCTGAAGTACTATTTCTTCATTTTTTTAGTATTAACAAAAATTTTTCATATACTACATAACTTTGTGGGTCCGACATACTTACATAACAAAAACTTTTCATAAGACGCGCAATCTAAGCGAATCTATATTTCAGGTAAAGGAGCTATTTTTTTCCCTTCAGGAAACTCTTTTTTGATGTCATTACCCCGTGCATCTTTATTTCTCTAATGACTTACAATCATTTGAAAATTTCTGAAGTGTGTTTTGAGTGATAGTTAGAGACGCGGCATGCAATTTATTTTAAAAAAGCCAACAAAATATCAAAGCGATTATCAGCCGATCAGTGGGGAACAAGTGTTCATCTCCTTTCATAGGCCAGAAAATTTATTTTGTTATTTCAAAAGTTTATCATTTTCATCTAATAGGAATAAAGGATTGAGATGGCTGATAAGTTAAGAGCACCGTAGTTTTTAGAAAGGAGAGTATTCATGCAATTTAACTGTCAATTCAAAACTCAAAAATTAGGGTATGGGATACTGGATGATGGACTGGATACTGGAGTGCTGACTCAGTGCCGATTTTGTAGGCCCAACGAGTTTGAGTCGAAACAAAATGTTGTTTGCTCTCCTCGTATCTTGGAATAGAGCAAAACAGCATTGTGAAAGTGTTCTTACGTAAAGAAAATGTTTTCGGTAAATTTTTATCAGCAAATTTTTTAAAACATCGTCTGAAAAATGCAATAATTATGATTAAATTAACTTGGAGGGTTTTCAATGGAAAAGAACATATTTAAATACGTATATTTGGCTGAAGAAAGATTTAAAACTAACATTTTAGGGGTACTCTGTTTCAGAACGTTCTAATGTTCTATTTTAAATGCAAATATGAGACAATTAAAAATGTGTATTCCTTTTCTTTTATAATCTTTCGCAATATTCAATATGCTGTTTTAGTGAACAAGACAAATAAGTTTATCGGTAAGATTAAAAATTTGAGTAATTATGTAATATCTCGTTTGTTAAGGGTGAAGGAATATATTGATATATTGATTATATTTATATTGATATTTACTTAAAAATATTATTTCAATAACGTATATATTTTTGTCACTGCATTATTTTGTCTTTATGGAAATAAGGGAAATAAAGGGGATAATAAACATAATCATTAAAATTGCTATCACGTCAACAACACGTTAACAAAAGTAGGAATTGTGATAATTTTCCTTGGCATAAAAGATAAAAGAGAGAGAACCTACCTGAAATATAATAACACTATTATCGCATACCAAATTCTATAGCGGAAGTGTCAATATGAATAATGTAGTTGTTATGATGCAAATGACAAAGAACGGCATTCTTACAACATATAGTAGAGATATGAATAGAACAAAAAAATCTACCATTGGGGCTGCATACAGAGACTTTTAAATTGAAAAAGTTGGGAAGTATGGGGAAATGATTTTCGATATGCTAAATTTAGATTATTACAATGGCTAAATTAGCATGGTCACGTGATAAACCCCATCACTTCATTTATATGTGTGTGAAGTGCGAAAAAAATTCTAATTCAATATATTCAAAAATTATATGTAAAAAAAAATTATTTTTCAAAAAATAAAGTATATTTTTATAGAAATTTACTAACTGAAAATCTAGTTTGCCCAGGTTTCTTAAAATAGGAATATCTTTTTTCCCCTGTAGATTTCGCCCCAATTATGTATGTAGTAGTATTTTAAACTAAAATGCAGTAAAGTAGTTCCAAAAATTTTCTAAAGCAACTACATTCTAAGTGATGACTAAGTTAAAGCTCAGTTATTTCTCCTTCTTAGGCGAAAGGTACCATTTTCACAATTTTTTTTATTTTTAATGTATGATATTTGTATTTTATAAAGGTTAATATTCAATAATAATTCCATACAAATAATTTTTAATTTGTTAAAAAATGTTTCAAAATTTAAATTTTTTGAATTTTTTAAAACAGTTTTAAAGTTCCTAAGGCTTTTTTAAATATGTCTCTTTCTTTCAAAATTTTTTTTCCAAGTACCTTATAATATACTACATAAATCTTTGCATAAGATTTTTTCTGCTGCTGCTTTTTAATTTTTTTATCAATTTTTTTATAGTTAAACTTACAAAAATTCTCAAAAAAACATTAATTTTGATTTTGAAATTTTTCAGAAAAAAGTACTAAATATGTACTAAACATGATAATTCCATGCACAATTTTACAAAACATATATTTTAGAACATGTATAAAAATTTCAAACCCATTCTTCAATTATCAAAAAAGCCTTAGGGTTTTGAATGATAGTATGTGTACAAAAATTCAACATGGAGAAATATGAGTTTGAAGTTTTCATTCCATGAAAAGCAAAATATACTATTCATCTAATAATCTGAAACTTTTATGAAATGTTAATTAGCTTATTTAAAACTGCTTACCTTAAAAAATTGCACAAATGTAGAACAATTAAACAGTATACTGCCATAATGAATATATAGAAGAAAACGAATGAAAGATCAATATCTCATAAAACTTTTTATATTAATAATTATAAAAAAAATACACACATTTCAGAACTAATTCCATGATCAGAGCTAATGCACAACATGTAAAAAAAATGTTTATGCCTTTATTTTTTTTTAATTCCATGATTTTAAAACGCTTTGCATATTAAATATTGTTCACGAATGAAAGCAAAATCAAATAGCAATTTATAGGTAAAATATATCAAAATGTAAGAACTGCATACCGTGCATTTGTTTAAATAAATTTCTTCAAATATTTTAATAATAAAAATGTTGAATTTCCCACACATGGGATATATATATAAACAAAAACAAATATATAAAAATGGGAGAATTTTTTTATTCTTGTGAATTAGATTTTTAATTATCTGAGTTATAAAAATAAAATTTAGTATTTGTGCTTTGGAAGAATCCGTTTTGAAGTTTTAATTTCATTCATAATAATATCATAAAAAGCTTATACAACTTTTAAATCTTGACCAAATCCATTTGCTCTTCAATAAACGATTCACAAACTACAATTTTTGCAAGAATTGCACAATTCTTTCTTGAAATGATTTGTTACTGCATATATAATGTCAGCCTCATTTACGTGCGGTAGAAAAATAATGAATTCATTTTTTTTCAGGCCCTTTTCCAGCAGATAATCTGAAATGTGGGCGTGGTATTTGCTGTCCAGCATCAAATATTGCTCCATAACGTGATCAAAAATGCAGGTAAAGCTTTGAAATTTTGCAGACAAGATTATAAAGATTCGATGTATCAAATAAGCCAATAAGAATTTTTTCGACAGTTTAAGGGGTACAGGGGTGTTAATCTCGGATTTTTTCGAATTTTCGAAAAAAATATATGTTGTTCCTCATTTTCTTTTGAACATTTTGATACCAACCACGTGATAATGCTACAAAAACTTTGAAAGTTATTAAAAAAAATTCCAAACAGCAATTTAGTAATAACAGTGTTTAAATGGACACATGCCACGCCCACTTTTTTTATTTCCGCAACGTTTCATTTTTCTGTTTTTAAAAAGCCTCATGAAATATTTTAAGCGCTTGAGTTGATCAGAAGGAAGCTTGCAACTCAACACATTCATTCTTTCTGTGTTTACATTCTGTTTTGTAACGCTACCACGTTGTTTGAAATAAGTTATCGAAATTCAAAACAACGTTGTTTGAAATCGTTATCGAAACTCAAAACATTATTTATCGTTTGATTTGAAATGGAAAATATACATCCTAGGCCTTCAGGTAAGCGTCCTTACAAAAGAAGATTTAGAGGGAACCAATTCATGAAGGTATGTCCTGATACAAATGTTGCAGAAAGGAGAGATACACGTAAGTGTGCTTCCAGTAATAAAATCTCAGGAATTCAGACTTCATTAAAGTCAAATCTTGTTAAAGTAAGTGAAAACTTCAAAGGATATCGTATTTTTGATTTTATTTCAACCTTTAGATCTATTTTGTCAGTATCATGCTGTTTAAAATGTCATAAGCCATTAACAATTAATGAAAAATCCACTCGTGGTTTATGTTCGAATTTTGAAATACATTGTAAAAACTGTGGGAGTATTTGTACTTTTTCAAGCTGTGAAAACACTGGGAATAAAAATAATGCTCCAGAAATTAACAGAAGATCTATTTTAGCAATGAGATGCATAGGTCAGGGTTTACAGTCATTAAAAACCTTTTGTGCTGTAATGAGTCTTCCTAATCCTGTTGAACAAAAATCATATGATGTTATTAATAATAAACTTTCACTTGTTATGAAGGAAGTCGCCGAAGAAAGCATGAACAGGGCAGCTGTCGAAGAAAATTCTTCGTCACCTGATAACATTTTAACGGTAAGTGGTGATGGGACCTGGAAGACGAGAGGACATTCATCGTTGATTGGAGTATGTACTCTAATAGGGAGCGAAACAGGTAAGGTTTTGGATCGGGAAGTGTTGTCCTCATTTTGCAAAGGATGTGACAGTTATAAAGGGGTAAGGTTTGGTATCAAGTACAATAAATGGCTAAGAGCGCATAAGATTTCATGTAGAAAAAATTATTCTGGCTCTGCTGGTAAGATGGAGGTTGACGGGATGTTGAGGATTTTTATTCGGTCAGAAAAGCTTCACAACCTGAAATATTCGAACTACATAGGAGATGGCGACACAAAAACATTCAATGCCCTTTCTGAAAAGAAGCCGTATGGCGATAACCATATTATTCAGAAAATAGAATGTGTAGGCCATGTGCAAAAGAGAATGGGTACAAGACTTAGGAAGCTTAAGTTAGTATATGGTAAAAAGAAATTATCTGATGGTAAAACTATAGGCGGTAAAGGTAGGTTAAGTGATAGTTTAATTAATAAGCTTACGCATTACTATGGTAATGCTATTCGATGCAATTCTACTAGTGTAGATGAAATGCGGAAAGCCATTTGGGCTGTTTGGGGTCATTCTTGCAGCACCGATGATGAACCGATGCACTGGTTTTGTCCTACAAATCCAAATACATGGTGTAAGTATAATGCTGCAATTAATAATAATTTACAAAATTATAAACACAAACCCTCAGTTGCTAAAGCTGTTCGAGATGTAATTAAGCCTGTATTTGCAGACTTATCTCATCTGGCATCCTGAGGAAATGTTTAGAGGTAAGACACAGAATCCTAATGAAAGTTTAAATTCATTAATCTGGAAGTTTTGTCCTAAGACGATTGGTTCTAGCCTTCAGATTGCAGAGATTGCTGCAAATCTAGCAACCAGCATTTTTAATGATGGAAATCAAATATTTATTACTAATTTAGAGAAATTTGGCTTAAAAATTAACAAAAATGTTTGTGTGTCCCTGGCTGAACGTGACAATCATCGAATCTTTACGTCAAAAAGAGGAGCTTATTATCATCGTTTGAAGCTCGCAGAGCCAAAAAATTTGAAAAGAGTAAAGAAATTGAGCTGTTTAAGCAACAGGAAGGCATATCGTATGATCCTGGAGCATTTTAGCATGTAAGTTTTAAAATTTATTTTCTCAAATTCAATTGAAAACTTTAAAGCCTTTTTTCTCAGTTTGTGTTTTTTTCACTTACGCGCATTGCGTTTCAAAAACTATCATACTTTGATGCATAAAACTTTACAGAATTATAAACTCTATCATAATCTTTAAATCCTAGCTATTTATAGTATTACATATTTGTAATTTTTTGAAAAATTTCAAAAAAATTAAATTTTTTGAAAAAATTTTAAAAATGTACTTTTTTTATTTTTAAAAAATATTATTTTTTATTCTTTTTATATCTAATCGCTACCATCTAATAAGGATATATTTGACTTTATAAATCAACTTATTGCTAGTAATTAGAATTATTATTTCAGAAAATATCATGCGCGTCGTAAAACTTACTATTTGTTTCTTACAAAAAATTTTCTTATATTTATGTGCTTATTATTTTTAAAATTATGATTATATTTTAGACATTTTATACTTTTTTGAAACTTTATTCCTTTATAAAAAATGTGTAAAAGAATCAAATTATTTCATTTTAAACTCAAAGAATTATTCCTAGTCGAAAATTGTTCGTATTTTGTGCTCTCGAAACATTTTTAACACCCCTGAGACCCCTTAATCACCGAGGAATCGTATCTGCTTCGAATGCCCCGCATTGTGTACACTGTTGGTGGTATACTGCTACACTCTCTGTCTTCACTCCTCATTTCACTAAAGGAAAAATCTAAAAAAAAAAAAAATTGAAAAATTCGCAATTTAAGAGTCTTAAGTGGTCCTTGTGACATCAGGACTCAAATCATCGACTCGATGGAAACAGGGCTGACATCCAGTTCCAACCACTCGCTAACCGCGACGACTTGAAATCGAAGGGGTACAAGTTCAAAGGTTAAAATTATTGGGAATAAACATAGATATTGAGAAAACGACTTGGAATACAATTCAAACTCGGTACACATTTTTAGACAGAAGAACATCCCAACTTTTATATAAATTCGTGACGTGGAACATTATAAATACGTTTATCATATACTGTATATCTAAAATTTAGAAAATTTCTTAAATGTAACATTACAATACAGTAATACAGTTGTTTATCTGAACGTTTATTATCCGGGGCGTCAAATATCCGGGCAAAATTCCGGATACGATTTCGAACAGTGCAATGCTCAACAGTTGTTTCGCGTGAGGCCAAAAGTGACAGGGAAAACCCAAGGTGAGGGATATTTCGGGAATTTCAGTTGTGTGATTTGGGTAAACATCTGTGCGGCATCCAGAAGACCGTGGATTTCAAATGCTAAATGATGACGAGATTGTTAATTCGTGCAAAAAGAATCCGACCCTGTCGGATAATATGCCGGATGAAGACGAGGACAATAGCAACAACAACGAAAATAACAGAGTTCATAAAATACTGACGTTTTTTTCTGCGTTAGAGATAGCTATGGAGTGGTACGAACAACATTCCGAGTGCTGTCCCTATTGAACTATTGCTCAAGACAATCAGAAACCTTGCAGCAAAAAAACGAAGGTGTACAATGGTACAGCGAAAAATAAGTGATAATTTTCCACAATCAAGGGTAAATTGCGACATTTAACACCTATTTCTGCTTTTTCTTCAAGCACGTTTCCCGCATGTGATGATTTTCAGTATACGTATAGTGTCCGGTTTATATACTGCATGGATCGCATTCGGTTTTCGGTTATCCGAACAATGGCATATCCGGTCCCAATCGATTCGGATAAACGACGTTCTACTGTATATGAAAAAACTATTGAACACATTTTACGTTTGACGTCTCAGGGCAATTGGTTTGCGAAGCCAGCCTCCATCCCATATCATAAGTCTTTTGGTGCCCGACGAAAGTAGCAGTCCTGAGTGGAGAGGAGAGCTAGCTACCTGATTGGTGGAACGATCGTGGAAAGTGGGAGTGCTAAGTGGCAAGGAGTAACATTTAACCCAAGAAAACATTTAACGTTTTGAACAGAGGTGATACATTATTCTCTATAGGTAGCTAACTTGGAATTTGAGTGAGTATTGATTCACATCGCACTCAAAAGCAACAAGAGGACTATTGGTGACAGACCTCGTAATTTTGAACCACGATCAAGTGACGAAGACGACACCTGAGTTGGCACCCTACTACGTCAACTTGAGGGCTTGAGCCCAGGCAGATTTAAAGTGGACCAGCCCCTTTACCTGACGAGTCTTTAGTGGCATCAGTACTCGAACCCGCGACCCAACAATGCAGGCCACAAATTCGTGATCATGTCCACTAGGCTACCGCAACCACATTGGACTGGGTTTTTACCTTAAAAAAATGTTCTACTAGTCTACCTTATAATAGTAGACAGTGTAACGTTTGAGATAAATAAAGGTAGCGTGATATTGGTTAATTTAAATATTAAGTTTAATTACGTCTAGCTATTATTTACAGAATATACATTGAAGTTATTTAAATTGTGGAGATTAGAGTTCAAAAAATATTGTTTGTGAGGGAGGAGTTACGTCCATTCTCAGCGAGTTTTCAGACCATCTCCCGTTCTTTTTCTGCCCTCTCTAGGGTTTCCGGGATGAAATTGGATCGGCGTTTTTACCTCGAATTGCATCCAGGTCGAGGTAGGAGTGGTGGTGGTGGCGAGGAATCTTTGTGGTGTCAACGGTTTCCGGGGCGATGCCCAAGACCGCGCAATATTTTAAGGGTACAGGTGTTCATTACACATGTTGATAATATCCAAAAAGATGCCGGTTCACAGCTGTGTGGCGGGAATCGTTACAACAACCTTAAAATTCAATTCATTTGAAGATAAATGCAATTAAAATAGTCACCATTTTCTCATACGCGTCGATTTCCAGTCTACTTTTTAAAAATAAAAATAAATACGTTAATGACCAAAGTAATGAAAGCTATCATCACGTTGTGACTTTTGGGGAAAATAGATGGGAACTCTCAATCGATTATTACGTCCCCATTTATTAATTACAGTATGCACAGTTGGTTATAAGTTATTCAAACTATTGGCTATTTCCACTCAATAGAATATGTTATTTGTCAAAGAGGAGGCAAACACAACTGTTCTTGCCAATGTTTCAAAATGGACTGTCTTTCCACCTTGTTCAGGTTGGGGGCGGTCGCTTCTTTCACCTCAAATGACACTTTGGGTTCCGGTTCGTAGGAAGTGTTTTCTCACGGGCATGGGTTGTCGGTGTGATGTCAGATGGAAGGACCCCACATATTTTAGGTGTGCGCGTGTGGACATGGATGGCGTAATGTTATCCATATAGGGAAGCCGATTTTGCAGCTGCAAGGCGAAAAACGTAACAGCGTTATTTGAAAGAATAGGAACGTTCGAACATAAATATATTATTATTAATTAATCCACTTTTCCTGTTGTAAAATGTGTTCTAAATTTCGGATCCAACACTATAATGCTAAATACGGCTTTAAATTTTTCACATTCAAATCCAAAATCACTTACTTTTGAAATGTTTTCATATTTTTAGAATATTGTTCACTAAACAGGCGTAAGTGCCTCAGCGTGTGTGAGTCGTCATCGATTTATATGAAAATTAGAACAATTTTTTTCTAAATTTAGAATGGACTCTTAGGCTACTTTATGCAACACTTCCTTTTTTTATCCACATGATATCATAAACAATCATGGGATGATGAGACATGTCATAGCACAGTCCCGCTCCCCAAACAATGAAAACATATACAAAAGCTCTTATCTATGTCACGATATACGAACACCACCACAGGGGTGAAGAAAACGATGAAATGGAGTGTATTTTAAGAACTTTTTCAAAAAAAGTACATGTGATGTGAATCCTTCACCCCTCAGTATATTACAGAATACAGAATAGATACCCGTAACGTTAAATATCTAATTTTTCTGTCTGGATAAATAAAAAAAATCCACTCATTGCAAAGATATATCCATTCGTAAGAAATTTAACAGATAAATGTTATGCAGAAAATAAACGCAAAATACTTGTAAGAATTTTTTTTTTAACTCTCCCATATAAAAAGAATTTCAACTTATATTAAGATTGATTTTCAATATCGCTATGTTAAAAATGTCAGATGCAATTCTGCCTCTTATTTTTCAAACAATCACAAATAATTTTTTATATATAATAAAGAAAAACTTTTGTATTAAATAAAAGCAAATAAAAATGTTGGAAATGATTGATCGTCTTTAAAAGACAAGTTTCATTATACTAATAAAAGCGTTAATTAAATATATTAAAAAACTTATTTCGATTTTTATTCCCTCCTTAAATTGATCCCGATTTAAAGACTTCTACATATAATTTTCCCCGCTTTTTTCTTGGATGTCTTAATTACGTTTTAGACGTCTTTCCTTTCTCTTTTACTTTCATCTCCATGATTTTTAAAATAATTAATTAATTTTAAATGCATGTTAGTTATTGATTTAATTATTTAAAAATAGACTCTTTGAAACGTTAAAAAATTGTGCTCTCTTATTAGTTTTAATTTCTTCTATATGTATTTTAAGAACTCGAGAAGATAGACATCAAATAATTAAAAAAAGAATTTCTACTTTCACAAAAAGAATATAACATCGATTGCATATTTTAAATAGGAAACGTGGTTTTCGCCAATGGAAATTGATACTCGCCAAAGGAATTCACAAAAAAGAGGCACGAAGCCGAAATGACATAACCACAATAATTCACTTCAACAGTGAAACAAATTACAGTTTTAATTAATTATACGATATATTCATTAATTATATTGGTTATCAATAAGCCTTAAATGTAAGATTCGCTGCATAAAATAATATTATTCATTCATTAATGCAATAATAAAGTTATTTTTGAAAGCTATTCATGTTTCATTTTTCATACTGGTATTTGCGTACTTTACCGTCGCACAATTTAATCAAGTTAACCCTTTCTAAGGCCGTGATAAGTATACTTATTACCAATTGCATTAATTTTTAAATGCCCAATACTAAGCTATTTTATTATACAGTAGAATGTCGTTTATGCGAATCAATTGGGTGGGTGAGTGAGTGAATATTAACGTCGCACTGTTTAGCAACACGAGGGCTTTCGGCGACAGTCCGTGTAATTTTGAACCATGGTCAAGTGACGCGGACGACACCTGAGCTGGCGCTCCCTCTCCTAACTACCACACCAACGGGAGGACGTTTGAGCTCTCGACAGATTTAACGTGCATCGCTCCCTACACGGCGGGTCTTTAGTGGGCCTAGGATCGAACTTATGACTTCCAGCCTTAGACCACTTGGCTACCGCGGCCACCCGAATCAATTGGACACCATCCGGATACGCAATTGTTCGGATAACCGGAAACCGAATGCAATCCATCCATGCAGTATATGAAACCAGACACTAAACGAATATTGAAAATCATCACATACAGGAACGTGCTTGAAGAAAAAGCAAAAAAATGTGCAAAATGTCGCACAACCTTATTGTGGAAAATAATCACTTATTTTTTGCTGTACCATTGTACAGCTTCGTTTTTTTCGCTGCAAGGTTCTGATTCTCTTGAGCAGCAGTAGTTGAGCAGGACAGCACTCTGGTTGTTGTTCGTACCACTCCATAGCTGTCTCTAAAGCATAAAAGAGTCAGCATTTGATGGACCTTTGCTACTTTCGATGTTGCTGTTGTTGGCACTTTCTCCTTTCGCGAGACAGTTCATATTTCAAGTTTTGTCTCTGTGTTCAAGATGTTGCGCTTCCGTTTTGAATTCGAAGCAAAACTCAACAAAAGAGCACGTATACACCACTCACTTGGAAACAAACTGACTTAATATTCCACCCAGATGTTTACCAAAACACACAACTGAAAGTTCGCCAAATATCCTCAACTTGGGTTTTCCCGTTACTTTTGAACTCACGCGAAACAACTGTTGAGTATTGCAATGTTCAAAAACGTGTTAATATAAAGGGCATGCAGTTGACAAAAAAAAAAAAACTGGTCAGGATATTTGACGCTTCGGATAATAAACGTTCGGGTAAACGACGTTCTACTGTATTTTATTTGTACAATCATCCATTAATAACTTCAGAAAATTAAGAAAATTATAAACTCTCACACACTTTGTTACCAACCCCTCCCCCACATATACCAGGATTACAAACTTCCTCATTGATCTGGCAATTTCATGAAAAATAATTTTGTAATTTGTCATCTATGAATAAAAAAAAACCTTTATATAACATACAATTCTTTTTCCCAGTTAGTAGTATTTACAAAATATATTTTATAAATATAAAACAAAAAAGAAATAAAAAGCATCAATTTTCTACTTTTTAATAGGTCCCAATGGGCAAATATACTTAATACCGAAAAGGTGGTAAAAATCAAATTAATTTTATCTAATAAGCTAAACGACTTTGTCTTCTTAAATCAATCTCAATTCCACAAATATTTTAATATACCTTTACTAGAAATAAATAGCCGGTTAAAGGTGGTTAAAAGATATCTCCAACCCAAAGGACGTCGCCAAATGCTGTTATCATTCTAATTGTTTTGGCACAAGCGGGGGAATAGTTTTCCACTATTGGCTGCATATTGCGCCATTTGACAACAGCTTATGATGTGAAAAAACTAGTTGACAGTATAATACAACGATATCCAACCTGGCGGCCCTACGGGCCTTTTTATGTGGCCCGGTCATGGTCCATTGCTCTGAGAAATTCATTTATAAAAATTTGGTGGAATTCTTTGTTAAAAAATCAAATATATCAATTTTTCTTTTTGCTTTTGATGTCCATGGGTGCGAATTAATATTTCATTCCCGATTAGTGATAACAGACGAGTAGCGACCATTTTATGAGTGGAACTAATTTTTGACTATCTCTCACATCTTGCAAGCGAAAAATATTCGAAGAAAATAGATTGTTTCAAGATGATTGGAAGGTTGACTATTTTGAAGTGAAAAAAAAGCATGATTCAGTAATTGCTTGATTTGTCCCGAAAGTATATTTAAAAAATACCAATAAACAGGAATCGTTCAATGACACTTTTCATCGAAGATCTCTTTCAAGAGATGATATAAATAGGCTTTCTTGAATAATCTTTACAACAGCAAAAAAGTACAAGGGGTAATCAAATGAAAAGATACGAAACGACATAAAAATGAAACAGTTAAATATTTGCATATTCCGCCAAGGGAGAATGTAGCGAGACATCTCGGGATGCCATTGGAGACTCTGACTGGGATCGGATCATGCGCGGGTGCCCGCATGCGCAGGAGAGAGCAAAGGCTCTTATAAAAAGCGGCGTCCAAATGATGCGAGCACAGAATGACTCGAGCACAGAAAAAGCATTAACTCCGATGTGTACTGTGAGACACTCCGACGCCTACGCAGGTCCATCAAGAACAAAAGACCGGGGCTGCTCACGGAGGGTGTGGTTCTGCTCCATGATAACGCGCGTCCACACGTCTCCAGAGTCACACAAATGGAACTGGACAAGTTCCAATGGGAGACGTTGGACCATCCGTCCTACAGTCCGGACATGTCACCCTGCGATTTCCATGTGTTGGGTCCACTGAAGAAACACCTGAAAGGAAAGCGCTTCAACTCGGACGACGTACTCAAGGACACTGTGAAGGACTGGGTCTCGTCCACAGCCACAGGAATTCTGGAACAAGGAATCCTGCGGCTTGTTCATCAGTGGGATCGTTGTGCTCAGGCCTATGGTGTATATTTTGAATAAAGTCTATATATTTGTACCCACCGTGTCGTTTCGCACCTTTTCATTTGATCACCCCTTGTATTTTGTCAGTGGCAATGTCACAGCGATAACAAAGGCACTCTATGAAATTTTTGATATCATTGGTAATCATATGAAACCGTTTACTGATGCAGAAATTGTGAAAGAGTGGTTCTTAAATGCTTCCATGTTAGAAAAATTCAGTGACAAAAAATAAAAAATAATAATTAAAAAAAGCGAAATAAGAGTTTTAATATTTTGATCAATTTCCACATGTTAAATGTTCTATGTCATCTCGGAACTTCTAACATATGTATGCGGAAAAGCCCAGCAGAAAAAAAGGCTGAGTATACCCCTGGTATAATACCCAAGTATCAACATTTTCAATATCGCTTGATTTTATACGTTCTCTAGGTTTTTAAATTGATTCTACGTTCAAATATCAAATTTTCGTGTTTATAGCAAAATCTCGATAGCAGAAAAGAGTAAACACAGGAAGATATTTTAAAAAATCAAGTAAAACACAAATAAACCAAAATCTAAATCAACCTTCCCGCGTTGATAAAATTGGTTATCTCTTTACTGGTTACAGAAATCATAACTTTGAATAGCTATCAATTGACGACGATTGGCATCCTACTTTTCATACTTTCATTTCACACCAGAACTTTGACCATCGACAAATTTAATGTGCATCCGACCCTTTACACAGTGGCTGTTGAGTGACACCAGGACTGAAAGGTACGACTCGACAACCCCAGTCACGAGTTTGCGATCATGATTAGTATTAAATAATATACTAAGTATCATGGAAGCGATGTCTTGTTACAGTCAATCACTAGTGTGAAAGAAAGAATGAAAAATTATTTTAGACAACTTCTGAATGAAAAAACACGAAAACAGCGAGTTTTTTCATTTGCGTAAATAATTTATAATGTGATTTAAGAAAATATCAAAAAGAACCACTAATTTTTCAGAGTAAGTAGTCTTTTATTAAATGTGTTTTCCTAAAGAACGTATATATACCGCATAAAACGAGACCTTACAATTCATCAATTTATGTTTCTCCCATACAACATTTGAAATGTAATTTTTTTAATAACACATATTAGTTTAAATATTCCTATTCTAAATTAACACAAATGCAACTAAAAGGACTTCTTGAACTTTTGATATTGTTTTCAGTCCTTTAGAAAATAGATTCTGTATTTACGTTCGTATTGGAATTCTTCAAAAACAAAGGTGTAATTTATATATCAGGAAGATGTAGAGGTTGAAAAAGAAACATCACACGCCAGAAGTTCTTGAGATCTCGGGAGAGAAAATCCACTGATAACATTTACTCCATTTAAACTAAGGAGAGCTACAACCAAGGCTTCGAACTGTAACTTTTTCTCTCGTCCCAGTTCAACTAAAAAATATATATATATATCGGGTTCAGTTCGGTTTTCATTCCGACAAAAATAAAGTTTTCGGTTCAGTTCCAAATGAATTATTTTAATTTATGTATATTCTTATCTGAAATAATCGATACTTCTTGTTCAATTGGATTTAGTCTGCCTTCTACAAGTTTCGAGCGAAACTGAAACAGATAAATACTAGTGAACAACAAAACAGGAAATCGAGAAGCAATGTATATGTAAAGATGATAATTATATGGTTAACGTTAAGTTAGAAAACATCGATAAGTTGGTTACAGTAACAAAATAACTGAAGATATATCGAACCGAAATAAACAAAAATATTTTCGGTTCAGGTCCGGTTTGCATTTAGACCAAAAATAACGGTTTTCGTTTCTGTTCCATTCGAAGCCCTGACTACAACAGCCTGGTTGGTTAGAGGGTATTCAAAGTGAGATCAAAATCAATGGGAACGGAAGGTTCATTTCTCGCCATTTTATGTTCAATCCAGGGAACCATTTACTACATCGTGATTCACTCCAACAGTTGGCGATGAGCAGTTGTGATAATCGGTCGATTTCGCTCGTACTTAAAAAGTTACAAAGCGTTAAGTTAAACATTACCAACACGGGGTGCCAATTTATATATGTCAATCTAATCATCTAATCGTAATTTAAATCTACGAAGCACGATGGCTACGTTTAGCAAATTGCCTCGGGTTAGAAGCAGTAGCTGAAAACTTACAAAAACAATATTAAAAAACACGAATAACTATATTAAGGGGAAACAGCACGCAATTTGAACACATGAATTACATATTTCAGAACAAAAACACAATTTATAAGCAAACAATTATTTTAAATTAAAATTGTTTTAAATACTTCAATATTTTAAAGTTTTTACTACTTTTACAAACTTTAATACTGTTGAGCGATTTTTTCCCTGACATTCTTAGAAGTGTTTCTTAGATGGGATTCTAGGCATGGGATTTGTATTACGAGTGATAATTTTATTTCTGCGATTTTGGGGGGGAGGGGACATTGTATAAACAGTAAAAAAAAAAGTTACATCTAACTTCGATGACATTCATTTCACATTAATCATTATTCCACGCACACAGAATCCTCAAACATATTATACAAAATAACCAGAAAAAGGTTCACAACTTTATATTGAACATAAAAGACGTCTTAGTGTTTTAAATACTTGAAGAATAAAAACCCGAGAAAAAGTCATTTGAAGTTTTAAAAATCTGTACAATAAATGCAAAGCTAAAAGCAGACGTCACGTATTCAAGTTTTGAGTTTTCACTTAGACATACTGTTAAATAAAATTTAATAAGTAAGCTAGGGCTACGAAATTTTGTACTCACATTTAGAAAAGTTGCGCTATTAAAAACGAGATACTAAAAGAATTCGATATCTTAGTTTTTTTTCAGGTGTAATGTGACCCTTCAGTTAAAAATGTTTGTTTGTAAAATACGAGAATTGTATGAACAGAAGAGTGGGAATCAAGTTATTTCAAACATAAAGTAATTCTTACTTTGTTTAACAGAAGGATTACGAGCTTTTATTTCTAAAACAGTATTCATCTTTAAAAGCAATTTCGGAGTTAAGATTGCTTGAGAGGATTTCAAAAAGCATTTCCAACATAGTATTTTAACATCTAACAGTCAGAAAAAAGTTGTATCAATTGTGTGAAGGGCTGGGACTGTTAAGGCCTGTTACTTTTTTACACAAATAGTACACAATTTTTTTTTCGAACAGCACTCAACCCTAACGTTACAATTTTCGCGCCACACCCAAAACTTTTTCTTTTCGCCCATTAATGAAAATGAATATGGAATTCTTTTTTTGGCTAAACATTCAACAAGATATGCCATGTCCTCCGAAATGAAGTTCAGGGGAAAAAAACTAGGGCGGAAATCGAAGAAAACAATTTCGAACGCATGGTGTTTTGCTTTTTTTGTTCTACATGTTAGGATCCGCCTTTGTTTTTGTTCGCATATTTTAAAGGTTAATTTCTGACGAAGAAAAAGTTTCTTACATACACTGCAGTTTTTTTCCCCCTCCCCATTCCGGTTTAGTACTGAACTTCTCGAACATTACTAAAAAAGCACATATTTAAAAATTGACCAGACATTTTTGAGAAAAACTGGTGGCTCAGAAAATAGAACATTCTCATAATTTATTTTAAATGATTAAAATCACCAACACAAAAATGCGAAAACCATTATCTATTTCGTGATTAAAAATTCCACTTCAACATTTTAAATTTAAATTTCGTAGTTTTGAAATGCTGAAAATACTTATAAAAAAGAAAGAAAAAAACATTGACACACACGCAAGTAATGACCTACTTTTAAAAAACCAATAAATCGCTTATCATTTTAATTAAAATAAACATGAAATGTTTTCTTTAAAATAAAATAACAAACAAAAAAAATCGATATCTTTCTGATATTTCTATAGCGTATGTATATTAAAAATCGCTTTCTTTTCACTATAACAACCAAAATTTTAAAAGAAACATTTATATAACCTTGTTCCAAATTTTCAGGTTATACACACCTTTTTCTTTTATTTTTCAAATTTGAAAGAAACATTTCACAACAAACAATTATGTTGCAGATAAACTTAAAAGATACGGATCATTAAATCTTTTGTCATCTCCTTTTAGAATTATGCAAAAGATTACTGGCGATGAAGTAATTGGATAATGAAACACTTTGAAACGTTTATTTTACTGTCAATAACAAAGTTTTGTATTCATATTCTTATAAAATTAATTTACATAATTCATTTATGCGTACCTATTTTAAAATTAACAATTTTATTAAGATATTTTGTAAAAATTGTTAGCCTTTCGGAAATCTAATCAGGCCTTGAGCATATCCGTAAAAATATCGTCTGCAAATCTGATAATTAAAATGCATATATTGAGAATATTATCTGTTATACAATTTTGAAAAGATACATCTGGTAATGGAACTTTATCCTATATATTTCGTACAAGTTTTTGAATTGATTCGTTCAGTTTAAAATTTGGTAATAGTCGAAGATTGAAATTCAGTTAATGTTTCATCCGACTATCTTATTTAATTTTATTACTAGGACTGTGTCAACTGGTGCCACAGATTCTTGATAATCCCTACGAAAGGCAATTTTAAATGTATCTTCCCTGTCCGATGGGAAAATTCAAACAATTAAGAATGAAGTAATTTGTTGTTTCGTTTAGCACTGTGGCAACGATAATTTTTGTATCGTTTTATTTTTATTCGATTGATTGCTGCATGTATTATTATCGTCTGATTTAATATTAGTTGTCTCCTACAACTGTTCTATATGTTGCGTGGTTTGGTATTTTAATAAAATAATGGGAGAAAATTTTGTAATGTGTCTAATTAGAATTAAACAACGCTGACCTTTGGAATAAGAAAACTTATAATACAAGGACCGTCAATATTCCGCATTTCATCTTATGAATTTTAGAATTCGTGTTTTTAAAAAAGAAAATAGATTGTATTATTTTATTGAAAGATTTAAAAATATCGTAAAAATCAGATAACATCGAATTGACAAATCTTTTATGACACAACAATTAGATCTTAATTCAATTATATTGAAATAATTTTTTTTTAAAAAAAATTCTCGATGGATTTTTAATGGAATCTAGTTTGGAATCCAAAATATTTAACACAGGATTTTCCAACTCAGTTACTAGGCCACCTCCATTTCCCGTCATGTCTTAATAAAAATACTGTTTATTCATTTTATGCATAGTGCGACATATTTGCTTTCTCATTGCTACAACAAATAATTATTGCATCCCAACAACTGTAAAGCTTAACGTACCCAACTTAACGTAAAATTGTGAATTTTGCCAAAGAATTGACACTTTTTTTATAATTTTATTTCATACGCCATCTTATTAGCTTAATAAAATACCAAGTTTATTATTTTCCGTTCACTAAACAAAAACTACAATCGTATTAGTAAAAGCAGATATGCCATACTTTAAAACGCGTATTACTCGAAATGTGTTTTTATGAAAATGCTTAAACAAGCACGGCGATTGCTCAAAAAGTTTTGGAAATAATTAACTGAAATTTTTTGTGTATGTTCGGTATACTAGTAGAAGTGTCAATCACTGTTTAATTACAAAATTTACAGTCCCTTATGTAAATACAATTACTGTGT
>BMAO01034457.1:0-14608 GCA_019973975.1 Trichonephila clavata | reverse complement strand
ATTCACTTGTGGCACCATCTATGAACGATTTGAATTTACAAGTGCAGAATTATGCATATTTATAAGTTAAGTTTCGAACCCCAAAAGTCTTCGTACTTGAATATTAGATAATTGTGTGATCTAACCATTCGACTACGAAGACCTAATTCTTCGTTTAGATTTTGTGAACACATCAAAAGTCGAATTAAAATAGTATAAATAAAGTTGAGCTGTAAGATTCCTACAACTAAAAATTAATATCACTCTGTTTGAATCATTCGATGCAATGCTATTCAAAGCTAAGAATTTCTTTATTTTATTTGGTAATCTAACAATTTTGGAAATAAACGTACGAATTGTTTGGACCTGAATATGTCACGTTCAGAATGAATCATAAGTCTGATAAAGTACTAATCATTAGGATAAAATGGAATGTGTACTTATATGGTTATAGATAAATATTCAAGATATATGGAAATGTGTGTCTAGATAAGAACTTGATTTGTTCTCGCTGAAAATATTCCAGAAATCTGATGAATTACTACTCAAATGGAAGAGATTCTATGTGTATGTCAATATATGAATGCTGATAAAAAAAACAGTTAATACCCATTCATTCTATCAAGGCACGCATGTGGGAATAGATTATCAGCCCTCACCAATGAGCTTATTTAAGTTTTCTGATAACACCCAGACAAACTAATCACAGTTCAGTATTGGTGTAAAGTTTTAATCATAGTATTGTGATATATATAAAGTCATTTCTAACGTTTTTTTTTCAAAGACTGTAGTTTAAAATTGCTTTCTATTTTAGGTGGACTCGTACAAAATTTAAGTAATGAAACGAATGCTGAATCCCCCAAATATGTAAACTAAGCGTGTGTGTTTCAATAAAGATGACAAACTATATCCCTCCTTCTTGGACAGTGCTGTTCCACCGCATCATTTCCATTTGAAGCAAGACATCTATGCTGCAGTGACATATTTTGCTACCTCCGTGCAAGTTCATCTATGACAATATACAAGACATGAAAACAATAGACTTTATCCAACTAAAAAAATGTGTCTGTATGTCACACGTGCTCTGGCATTCCCTTGCAAATCGAATTGAGCAAATCAACATGCCCTCCTCAACCGAAGAGACGTTTGCTCTAGAAGACGATTTGATGATTTCGACATGTGTTTATCGAGTACGTTCCCCATATTATCTGCCAGCGGTACTTCAAACTGAAGGACTTTTCTAGAAAGTTTATCTCAGAAACTTGTGTTATGAATGAAAACATTTGGTTTGAATTTCAAAACTTCATTTAACAGCAATTTTCAAAAAATTCAATCGAAGACCATGGACATGTCACTTTCCGTAATCCTTTTGCGAATTTTTCTTTCATGTTATTGCAGTTACCTTTGGATAGCCATTCTTGTCTTTAGTGATTGATTTTTTTCCAATTAATTTGAAGCTATGCCAAACGTAGAGAAGGAATTTTGTACATAATTTTACATATATGTGTATATGTATAAAATGATGTTTTAACTTGCTTTCAACGCACGTAACAGGAAACAGTTAAGTTTTCAATTTTAGTAATTGTTATATCTTAAAGATTTCTTTTGAACACAAGAAAGAGACGTTGAAAGTTTGAAGAGAAATATTTATCTTTAAGATTAAGGGAAGAATATTCATGGATGTCTACTGGAAAAGTTTAAACAGTTTCTTTCTTTTAAAAATTTTTTTCAAGTCTGCTATTTTTTCTGTTATTTTTCTTGGATACATAATATTATTAAAGTAAAAATTTGATATACACCTACATAAATTCTAATTTCAATTTAGATTTACATATATGCACAGACATATAAAAAATAATACTTAATACAAAAACTCAAGATTCTATTTGAGTTTAAATGTAGTTTATAACTTTAAAAAATATATATTACATGTAAAAAGTTCAATATTTCACTTACCTCTACCATAATCCATTAAACATATTCTTTTTATATTAGTATATTAAAATCTTAATTTCATAAAATCAAAACTGCTATTTATGACAACGAAAGATTATCATTTTTTTGCTTTCTAGTTATCCAGATCTACAGTTTTGCAATTTAATTATTTTTGTGAAAATAATTTATATACCAATATTATGTTATATTCCATCATGCAGCAAATGTAAATACAAGATGATAATTTTAATCCATTTTTTGATCAAAAGATGGACGGTAAAATCTCAGGTGTTCAAGATGTACTTAAAAAACAAAATGCAAAAAAATTTATTCATTTTCAGCAAAAATTGCCATACAGAGGAAACAAGGAATGTTACTAGAATTGAATCTGAAAAAAAGAGAGATTTTAAATTTATTTGTAACGTTAGCAAACATCTGGGGAGGAGAAAAGTAGTTCAAAGTTAGTTTTCGTCCTTTGACCACGACACAAAATAAATATAGTTCTTGTCAATAGTTGTTTTGTGACGTTCTTGTTTCGCAATAATTAAAATTAAGTTAAAATTGTTGGTAATTTTGTCCACGTTGTCACTATTTTTTTACTGTACCTCATTATTTATCCAACATCACGCATTTCGGCGACAATTATTCTTTGCTCATTTGCTGACTTGGGCTCCCCAGAAGTGGGTCTTGTTTGCTAATGCACTTTTAAAAGAGAGAGAAAGAGTCGTCCTCGGGAAGCGTGATTAATGGGATCTTTCCCTCACCGATGTCGAAACTCGCAGATTTCTCTGCATGCTGCACAAGGAAATCTTTTAATGGAATCTCGGAAATAAGAGGGAATAAAAAACGTAACTTAATTAAATTATTCAATATGAGACCAAAGAGTGTGTTTATTTACTTTAAAAACAAGAGAAAATGGCTGAGTTAATCAGTTTGGAACATATAAAAGTATATTTTGGTCGTGAAAGTGTAGTACACTCCCCCTCCCCCAGTGTAAATCTTTTGTTTAATTACAAAAATAAATTTTCATAATTAAAAATCTTCAAGTAACATTTCAATGTTTATTTTATTCATTTTGTTACTACTGTGTTACTGGATAATTAGTCGTGCTAATCAATAATTCATATACAAAGGAATAAAAAAATGTTTTTCTCATAGCGATATAGATTTTGAATATTTTCTCTTCCGAATCAACACCCTTGTAGGAAAATATGATGTTCCTTTTAATTATATTTTAACGACTTCACAATTATAATTATGCATTTGAATTCTCAGATAGTTAAATTCATTTGCTGAAAATTGTTTTCCTCAATGAAAGTTATACGTAAAAAGTATAACCTTTTATTTTTTTTTTTAAATCTGGAAGGAAATATGCTAGAGTTTTGTAGTGAAAATTTAATTTATGAAATAATTTTTTTTCATTATAATTAGCTATTTAGATTATAGCCTAATTCTTAATTCTTAGAGAGAGTAGATTCTAGTTACCGTTATTATAAATATTCTTGCTTTTTTTTTACTATTTTTATTGTTATCTATCAGAAGTTTAAAGTTATTGCTTTGCTTTTTTTTATATTCAAGACTAGTGTATCTCTTGATTTTGCTCTTATTTTAGTATAATCAAGGTTTTCCAGCATTTTAACATCGGTAGTATGTTTATATATTACCTAGTTATTTACATTTTTTCTAATACTTTTGTACATGTACACTCCTGTTTCTAAGAAATGCAACACCATGAAGGAACCATCAGAATTAAATGAATTTTGCAGTAAATATATATTATTGGATGTTACGTAAAATAGTAAAGTTTCATAGCTACCACGCATGCTTGGAGTGCGCAGCGCCCTCTGAAATGATACTGAAAGCGTATAAATAGAGGGATGTAGAATGACGTTGAAAATAGTTAACGATTATTTGTTAGTGGCGAACGTTTAGTGAGGCCTAAGTATGCCTCCACGACGAAATAAGGAGAAATTCCAACAACTTATGGATTTTGAACGGGAAAGGATTATCGATCTTCAAGAAGGAGGATTTTTTTATCGCGCAATAAGAGCTTGGGTGCAAAGGAACAGTTCCACAGTGATGCGAGTTTGGAATCAGTAGACCTACGAGCACCGAACAACTTGAAAACCTGGCAGTGGACGACGAAAGCTGACGTCAGCGCGTGACGATCGACATCTGCTCCGCATGGTGGTGAATAACCGTACAGCTTCACCCAGGCAGTTGGAATCACGTTGGTCTACTGCTGCAGGTGTACTAATGTCGGCTTCATCAATTCGTTGACGTCTTCTGTACCGTGGATTGCTTGCAAGGGTGCCTTTATACAGGATCCCCTTCACGGCGAACCATCGACGGCTGCGTCTGCAATGGGCTCATAAGCACAGAACTTGGCTAACTGATTGACAGCAAATTTTCTTTTCAGATGATTCACGCATCAATTTGTGGGACCATGATGGTCGAATTCGTGTTAGACGCTATGCCGGTGAACACTGCCTTACAGAATGCGATGTCGAAGGACATAGTTGCCTAACATCCGGAGTTATGGTTTGGGGTGGGATTTTGTATCATGGACGATCCAATTTGCTCCGAATTGATGGTAATCTCAAAAGCAATATGTATGTCGTGAAGTGCTAATGTCCTAAGTTGTTTCCTTCCAGTAACTATCTTTCTACAGGATAATGCATGCTCATATGTTGCAAAGACTGTTTGAGACTTCTGTTTAGCCCAATGCATGCAACTTCTTCCTTGACCTACTTATTCGCCGTATATGCCGCCTATTGAGCACGTCTGGGATTTGGTTGGTCGGCGACTCGCTGGTGTGATCTGCGTCCTGCAACTTCAAAAGGCGAACTTCTGCGCTTACAAGAAATATGAAATTCTCTTCCACAAGCAAACATTCAAAATCTGTTTGACGACATGCCACGTT
Source organism: Trichonephila clavata (assembly GCA_019973975.1). Classification (NCBI taxonomy): domain Eukaryota; kingdom Metazoa; phylum Arthropoda; class Arachnida; order Araneae; family Nephilidae; genus Trichonephila; species Trichonephila clavata. The sequence goes on along the minus strand of BMAO01034457.1, from coordinate 9,771 downwards.
GTATAGCAACACTTATTGCAGCGCGTGGTGGATACACCAAATACTGATTTCGGACAATTAATATTGTTTTTTTTTTTGCTTTGGAAATTTCGTCATTTATTTGTATTAAATACAAGTCGTTTATGTATTAAATTTAATTTAATTCTGATGATTCCTTCATGGTGTTGCATTTTTTACAAACAGCAATATATATTATATTATTTTGTACTACCTTTTTGATCAGTTTTGCTATTAATGCTCTTATATCGTGTTATTTTTTAGTTCTTTGGGTAATGTGTGCAAATTTTTTTGTTTTTGTATAACGGAATCTTCGTATTACGTATCTCTATGTTAACGTTTTGGTATTACTGTGAACGTTTTAGTTTTACTGGTATTACTTATCTTAAAACTAATACCTTTTCGATGGTGTACTGATAGGGTAAGTACGGCATCGTTATAAAATTACCTTATTTTATATAAAATTAGTTGTATAATTTTTGTTGAGTTTATTTGAACATTTTTCTATTCATTACTTTTTTTAAGTTTTAATATCGGGCTGTTTACTTTTTTAAAAAAACTGACTTGTAATAGATTGCTTGGGACATTTTCTTTATACTGATTCTGGATATAGACTTTTTATTTCCTATAATGACTCTTATAGGACACAATTTTGAAAGTTGTAAAGTAGTTAGGATAAAGGATTTTAATGATCCTTTATCGAATGACAGATTGGGAAGGGATTGAAAAATTTGTTAAAGATGTTTTTGATAAAAAGAGTAATATATATATTATATATATATATATATATATATATACATTAATAAATTGAAGATTAAATGATTCAAGAGTTTTTTTGGAAATGATAGTTTTTTTTGGAATAAATAGTTCATTACACGTCGTAGTTTTCATGATAAACAGAAAAATTCAATTTACAACAAATAGATAAACACATTTTGAATAAAAGTTTATTAATAGTTATAATTTACATGATAATCAGGGGAAATTATTTCCAACAAAAATAAAAACATTTGATCCAATAATATTAACGATAGCGAATAATTAATGTCGACAATTAATGGTAGTCTTAAATTAAGATTCAATAGATATAAATATAATAGATGTGTAAAGCATTATATTTATATGTGAGCAATATGATTATGATTTTAAATGTAGTTAGTCTATGTAAAATTTATAAATGTGCCTACCTTTTAAATTGTTATGTATATCAGTATAAGTATATAAGACTGACCTCAAATAAAATTAACATTAGGATTAATCAACATGGGCATAATGTGTTAAAAATTTCAATAATTCTCAGAAAACTGAACTAACACATCTTTACCTGTATGATTTTAAAAATGAAGAATTATCATAAGAACATTCGAAGTATTAAACATTGATTACTTTTTGGAAATCCCTTTATTAATAGTTTGAATAAAATATATCTACATGATCTCAATGCTATGTACTAGGGTAAGAACTCATTACACAAATTATGCTACAAAGAAATAATATGGAATTCTTTTTATACTGTTCCCAATTTAGATAAAAATTTTAACATAATTTCTAGAAGCATAAGCGCTAAAAGGTAAAGTAGAGATAAAAATTATTTAATTGGCAACATTCAAGTCATTTTTGATGATTTTGAAAAAGAGAGATTTTAATATCAAGAAGATTAAATTATTTCCTGTACGGACTTAATAAAAAGAAAATAACTTTGTTAAGATTTTAAGTAACGATTACTTAAAAGAGTGTAATACATTACACATTATTAAGGATATTAATAATTTCTTAGTACATAAATTCAATATAAATTATAATAATGTTATTGATTCTAATACTGATTGTTTTTCTTTCTTTGAGTATTATTTGTCAAATAAAGGGAAACATGTAATATATGTTTATATCGTAATAACCATTTTTTTTTATATTGTCGTTGTATTAAAACCTTATTTTAATTTAATTTGTTTATTTTTTAAGGAATTCAGTATGATAACAGTGGTAGACTTTGTAAGTGATGTAATTGGATGGTGGTAAATTGTTACGTTTAAACTTTTCAAATATTAAGTGATATTAATGATAACCTTGGAGCAAATTATATGAAATAAGTCTACAATATTATAATTCTTTTTCAATATCTGATTTCATATTTTCTTTCTGAAGTATTGAAATAAATTTTTAAGTTAAATTATTTAAGAAATGAAAGTATGGTAAGGATATTAGATTTATGTTTTTAAAAATCTTAAAAATATAAAAACAATAAGAATTTTTAGATAAATATTATGAATTTCAAAGCATTTGAAGCAGAATGTTTGGTGATATTTACATTTTGTCGTACATCGATCGTTTTAATAACTGACAAAATAAGTTTACCTGCCAAATTCTATACAATTAAACATATTATAAAACCATTATACTAATAAAAAATTATGGAGAGCATGTATGGTTCACAAAGACATCATAAACACGTATAAAGCGGAAAAAATCATGTTTTATGACCACAGTGTAAGTTACATTTATTCACAAGATATGGAAAGAAAGAGTGGAGAAAAGAGGCACTGATGAATCACTCATTTATAAATTAGAAGCACATACACACAAAATGCATCAATTGGCACTGGTAACATAAAATCAATAAATATTTATCCTAATACATCTATATGTAGCTAAATTTTCATCTGATAAAGTAATTCCAGAAACAGCATTCTAAATATAATTTAATAAAACGAAATAAGCATAAATGATTTGTCAGATCCTTTTTAAGACGATATGGTACCCTAAAAATTATTAAACTGTCGAAAAAATTTTTTATTTGCATATTTGATACCCCGAATCTTTTATAAATATGCCTGCAAAATTTCAAAGCTTCACCTGCATTTTTCATTAAGTAATGGAACAATGTTTGATGCTAAACAGCAACTACCACGCCTACATTTCAGATTATCTGCTAGAAAAGAGCCTGAAAAAATGAATTAATTATTCTTCTAATGCGCATCAATGAGATTGACATTATATATGCAGTAATAAATCCTTTTAAGAAAGAATTGTGCAGTTCATGTAAAAATTCTAGTTTGTGAACTTTTTACTGGAAGATCAAATGGATTTGGTCACAATTTAAAAGTTGTGCGTGCTTTTATGATATTATTATGAATGAAATTAAAACTTCAAAACTGATTCTCCCAAAGCACAAATACTAAATCTCATTTTGATAACGCAGATAATTAAAAATCTAATTCGCAAGAATATAAAAACTCTCCCATTTTTATATATTGGTTTTTGGTGATATAATATATATCCCATGTGTACGAGATTCAACACTTTTATTATTAAAATATTTTAAGATATTTATTTGAGCAAATGCACATGTATAGTTCTTAGATTTTGATGTATTTTACCTATAAATTGTTATTTGATTTTGCTTTCATTCGTGTACAATATTTAACATGCGAAAGATTTTAAAATCATGGAAATAAAAAATAAAGGCATAAACATATTTTGTACATGTTGTGCAATAGCTCTGACCATGGAATTAGCTTTCAAGTGTGTGCATTTATTTTTTTTATAATTATTAAGATAAAGTTTTATGAAATATTGATCTTTCATTCGTTTTTTTCTATGTATTCATTATGGCAGTATACTGTTTAATTGTTCTACATTTGTGCAATTTTTATGGTAAGTAGTTTTAAATAAGCTAATTAACATTTCGTAAAAGTTTCAGACTATTCGATGAATATTATATCATGCTATTCATGGAATGAAAACTTCAAACTCATATTTCTCCATGATGAATTTTTGTACATATACTGTTATTCAAAACCATAAGGCTTTTTTGATAATTGAAGTATGGGTTTGAAATTTTTTATACATGTTTTGAAATGTATGTCTTGTAAAACTGTGCATGGATTAGCTCTAACATGTTTAGTACTTTTTCTAAAAAATTTCAAAATCAAAATTAATATTTTCTTGGGAATTTTTGGAAGTTTAACTATAACAAAATTAATAAAAAATTAAAGAGCAGCAGCAAAAAAAAACCATGCCCAGTTTTATGTAGAATATTGTAAGGTACTTAGAAAAATATTTTGATAGAAAAGAGAGATATTTGAAAAAGCCTTAGAGAATTTAAAAAATGCTTAAAAAAGCTAAAAAAATTTTAATTTTACAAGCATTTTGCAACAAATTAAAAAGTTTTTGTATGGAATTATTATTAAATATTAACCTTTATGATATACAATTAAAACCAAGTATCAAATATTAAAAATAAAAAAATTGTGAAGATGGTACCATATCACCTTAACTTAAATTTAAAAAATACTTAAATTTATCCAACGTTTTAATAAACAATTGATTATATATAGAGAGGAACGAGTATTGCAATTTCTTAATCATTACTCTTCTGTGTAGTCTTATTTATCACATGCATTCTCGTGACATTTACAAATATTCTAGAATTCGACATCATTCAATAGTTTTGTGAATTCATTTGAATTTTTCAGTACGAGCATCAAAATTTCCAATTCTTTTAAATAATTTACTCTCATATAGCAAATTGTGATGCGTTCAATCAATAAATGACTTTTTGTGCACTATATTTCATAAAAGGCGGTTTTATCATTTAGGTGGAACACTGACAGAGAATTTTTAATTTATGATTGGTAGAACAAGAAAAATTCAATCTTAGAACATAGATTCTTTTTTTATTCTTTTCGTATAGGATACAGAAGTAGAAAATATGACCTCGTACCAGTTTTGCTGGCTAAGGAGCGATGAAGAGTGAAGAATTTTACTCAGTTCGGTCTGATTCGAATTGGCAAATTCGAGCGATATGGTGTCACGTAACAGAGCAGACTTTTCGGGCTCATATCTCATCTCGAGACAGGTCATTTCACTTCAGAGTAGCCCTCCTCTCATAGAATCGAAGGAGAGAAAATCTCCAAAAGATAGGAAAAAACGAGATGGAGAGATACATCAAAGTCTCTTATCTGGAAGATAAATGATAGATTTCGGAATGAATTGTCTTTTTTTATTGTTCTTTCAAATTTGAAGAAAATAAATTCTTTTGAAATATATTTTATAAGTTTTTTGAAAAAGTACAGAATATATTCTTACTCAAAAATTTTTTGTTGAAGATAATTTTCTGTTTAATTCCTAGTGAATGATAAGCTTTTACAGTTATAAGTAGCAATATGCTTCTGTTTTGTATTTGAAAATTTTGAATGTTTAGAGTATAAAAAGAACCGAATTATGGTAACTTCTCATTTTAGCAGTTTATATTATTCCGTACAGCAAAATAAAAAATTTATGTAATGATTTTAACTATCTGACAAATTAAGTTAGATGAAAATTGCTCCTTAATTGATTTTTTCCCCGTTGGACTATGAAACTACTCGAGGGCTACTGTCTAAAGGAGGGATGACCAACCCAAATTACCATGTAGGCCACTTCGAGAAAACATTATAATCGACCATATCGCATATAAAAATATATATCTTTATATTAGATTTGGACCCATTGAAAACAGGTATTGGATTAAAACAGAGGCAACGTCATAAAATAGAAAATGTTATGCGATTTATTTGTTGCAAAAAACGGTACTAAAATTAAAATATTTCTCAAAATATTCGCATTTTGTGTACTTGTTTTGAACCTCGCGAGCCGAAAAATTATTTGAGGTATCAGAACACGTTGAAAATGACCAAATTTTGTCATGACAGATATATTTGTTTTTTACTTTATTGAATAGAGCTATCTTTTGACTTTACGAAACATACTTTGTTTTGTTTCTACACTACCTAGAGGCACAATCAATTACAATCAATTTTATAAATTTAGAAAAACCGGAAGTGGGTATTTGATCCACCAGAAGTGGGCATTTAAATTGCTCAAAATCTATCATGGCGAGTCTGTAACACAAAATATTACGAATCTATTTCTATAAAACTATTTGAACCTGATATTTATGTTATTTTCTAGAGAATGTACTAAAATATGTCTTATTGTATGAATACTTTTTGAGTTATGGCTTGTTATTTAAATAATGGTCTCATAAAAAATGTACCATTTCTTATAATGTTTACTCAATCAGCTCTAAAATTTTCAAATTTTAATAAAAAATTAAAATTTTAGTACATTTTCTAGAAAAATGCATCTTATTGTTTTAGTAATACTTTACTAATATATGTTTATTACTTTTTACTATAACTGCTTTGAAGTTTTCAAAAAATATTGCAAAAATTTCACTAAAAATTGTGATTTTTGAAAAATTTAGGTAATTTATTTAAAATTTTGATAGAGTCAAATAGTAATATTTATTGGTATTGAGTCCTAAAAGAGCATTTATAATGTTTTAGTATGCTATTTTGTTAAAAAGTACTCCAACATATTCGGATACCTAAAAGTGGGTCGCAGTTTGGCTACCCCTGGTCTAAAGATAACGTAAGTTTGAATCTAGGTCAGAATCAAGAATGAAACTCGAGTTGTAATTCCGTTCTCCAAACTTCCACAACCCGGCAACTTTCATACTTCAAAGACTAAAACATTTTTCTTGCATCAACCCCTCAGCACGGTGGATCTTCAGTGGAACAGTATTTGCAGAAGAAAATATCTCAAAAATTATATTTATCAACTGATTTAAATGATGTTGAAAATACACTGTAACATGGTACAAAATCTTTGAAAAAGTAGTGAGGTCTTATGACGCACTTTTTAATTTACATACAGCTTAGAAATCGGTACAAAAACATGTTGGAACACGCTTAGCAACATTTTATGTATCACCTTGGTTTTGCAAGAAGGGGTAAAATGAAATGAAGTGAAACACTCGAAAAATGCATGTTTTTTCTCTCCTTTTGGTGAACCATTAGGAAACGAATCCTAAAGCAACTATTTGAAAGCATTCAATAAATTTGTTTGTTTTTGCCATGATTGATTCAATTGTATTTCTCAAACATTTCAAAAGTCAATGATCGAACTGATAAAAGAGAACAGTAGAGAAAATGCCCGTGAGAAATGCTCCATCTACAAATATTCTGCGCATTCACACATTCGACATTTTCGCACGTGATAAATGTAAATTGATTGCAAATATTCTCAACAAAAGTAGTCCTCGTTTTATTTCCCCTTTCGCCCAGATTTCGACTCCGCAGGCAAAGTAAAGTATCACGTGGGAGGGATGGAAGGTGTTAACCGGAATTCGCTGTCGGGAAGTTTTCTTCCTTCTTATTAGATTTAAGTGTCATTCCAATTTGATTTCTGTTGCGATGTGCGATGGATGGATGTTTCTCCAACGAGAGGGAGCTGAATAAATAAAACAGAATTCTCGACTCATTTTGAAGAACAGAACTTAAATTTTCAATTTTCTTTCTTGTAGAAAAATTTTCTTCTATGTTTTACTGTTATACTCTTTTTTTTTCCAACATAGAATAATCTTTCTTAATACTTCCCTTATTTATTTGTAAATTTTGAAATTCTTATAGGGAGGTCACTTTTTTATTGGATTAAATTTCTATTCCAACGAAAGTAAATTGAAAAGCATAGGGATATGAAATGATTTAAGCTAAATTTTTAATACTCGTTTTCCCCGAATACTGTATCTTGTAAATTTCAACTCCTATAAGTTTTTGAGACCTCAAAGCGATTTTAATTTCGTACATGAAAATATGAAAAATTTATGAGTCTATTGAATGTTATTAAACTATAAAAACATTATATGATGGTAAAATGCGAGTATAAATACAACTACGACATTGTAAATATTTAGCTCAAAGCTCAAGCTTTCTATGCTAAATTTTTCCGGTTCTTTTTCAAAAAGTTTACTTTTTAAATGTTTTCTTGTTTCCGTTGTTCGTCATACTTAAGTGGTCTTGGTGCTGATTATTTAGATCCACGATTTCGGATCCGGTGTTATCAAGTCAGGATTTAGTGGTCCGGTACTCCTGAGATATATTTTTGATGTGGCTGATGCACGTTAAATCTGTCAAGAATCAGATTCCTCCTGTTTACGGGGTGTGGAAATTTAGAGAATGGGATGCCAGCTAAGGTGTGGTCCAATAACTGTCACTCATCTTCAAAGAGCAATGGTATCATAATGTAAATCAAAATACAATCGCCTTATTTTAAGGTAAGCACTGCCTCTTTTCAGTATTGTGTTTTACAAAATTTTTTTCCCCGTCTAACTCAATTTATCTTTATGAATATCGATCTTTGTGCAAGTGATATAGGAACGTTATATTCATATTCCAAAATGCAGTTTTTAAGTTTAAAATGTTTAAAATGTGATATTAAATTAAAATTTCTTAATGTTTATTTTCAAAATGTAATGGATTTAAGTGAATATGGAGGATGTTAGTAAGGCATAAAAAATAGGAGTTCCGAATTTTACTTTTTATTTTGTTAAAAAATACTTTAATTTACTTTAATTAATTAGAGTTTATAGTCATAATATTTGTGTATACCCTTAGTTTCTTTGAAAAATATTAATAGATTGTCTCTCTGTCCATTGACAAATATTCTGATTTACACTTTAAATTGTGTTAAATATTCAGCTATAGAACAATAACACTAAATTTCATACTTTTTATTAGAGTTGAAATTCTTTGTAGAAAAATATTTTCATATAGTGTAGTAGAGCATAAAATTCAGTACATGAATAAATGCAAAGGTATTTTTTTCTTTTTTAAAAAAAAATCTACTTCTATCTACTGCTCACATTTTTTTTGCAGCAGATTACGCAGGATAGGTAAAGAGACAGAATTCTATTCGAAGACTCTTAAGTTTAGCAAGAACTAAACATAATGTCAAACTCTGTCTCATTAAATGTTTCATTTATATGTTTTTACTTGAAACTGATGGAAAGTTACAATCCGACGATTGCAAATCACAGTTCTTGTGTTCATTCTGTTTAAATATTCCCTCGTAATCAACTCAGTTGTCTGTTGGACCACTTACTAATAATGCATCTTTTGTCACGTTTATTATTCCTCATAACTACCGAAATGTTAGTTGGGATTAATACATGAATTACTAAAGCAGCATTTGAATATACTCGAAGTTCATTTATTCAAATTCAAAACACATTAAGTTATTTTGTGAGTACCGTATCGAAATCATTTTCGTCCATAAATTATAAATCAGATTATCAGGATAAATGTTTCCTGGATCTCATTGATATTCAGATAACGGTAGAATGGCCAACGTTATGCTCCATATCATTAACTTTGAATTACTTAATGGAACTATTATATTAACAGAAACGATGAAACATTAGATTAAAATATTTTGCAAGTTATTACTAATTTGTGCATGTTATGGAAACAGAAAATTAAACAAAATATTTCATTCAGTATGCTTACTTTTATTCTTAAATGGGGTTTTAATTAAAACTTTAAGTAAGAATGTCGAAGTTTAAGAAAGCAAAAACATTTAAATGGCTCAAATTCGCTAACCCACCTGTGACCTTGTATATCAGTATTGTATACATCCATTTGTGATCATCATACATCAGTAATGTATATATCCATCTGTGATTGTTATATATCAGTATTAATGTGTATTTAATATTTATAATATCAGAACGTATTCTGTTTTGTTTCTTTTCAGTAAATTAATACTTATTTTAAATCTTTTATTTTCCAATTTTCAATATGCTCGCTTTCCTCCCCCGTACGGATATCACGTCCTCCTAGGAGTCCTACCTCACAGTTTGAAACGCGTTGACCTAAGCATTATCTCACAAATTGTTGGAAAATTGAGTTAATTACATTTAAAAGAGTGCAGTTTAAAATAATTTTAAACACA